>JARQWZ010000335.1:462500-465000 GCA_033150135.1 Gobio occitaniae
GCCGGTTGTTAACGCAGAATAAACCCCTTCAGAGTAGGGGTTGCACCGACTAGTCGACTAATCGACTAGTCGACTTTAATGCTCTGCCATGACGCTTTAAGCTTGACGTCGACTAGTCGCTGGCCTATAGAGGGCGCAACAGGATAAGCCATTTCCTGACATGCAGGCTCTGTTTCCAACAGTTAAAAATGACAAATAAATACATACTCAGAGAGCTCTCCACAAAACATGTTTGATTATACCATCTGGAAGCTCAAAATTGATCAGGAGAATGCACGCTTATTGTACAGGCGGAGATCGCGCGCACGCGCCTTACACAAAACCATTCAGTAGCGCAGAAATGTATCAACACTGTTCTGTGATTTATCACTAAAATAGCTTAGAAACTGAAAAGTTATAACATATATTTCTTAGTAACTAAAACTCGCAGCTTATTAGTAGAGACGCAGCAAGTAGAATTAATTCACACGCAAATCGCACTCTCACTAATGCATTCCTATACATGTAATCTTTATTGTGCTACTTTATCTGTATCTGATTCAGAACGAGCAGAAATCTGTGAGAAATATAACGACCCAAAGACAAAAGAACTGATACAAAAGCTGTTGTAGTAGGAGCAATAACCTTATGGGCAGCGCTGGGACATATGCCATAGCTGTCCTGTGCACAAGAAAACTCGTGTTCGCGTCTCAGCTCAAGGTTCAGGGTTATTTGTTAATTAATGACATCATCAGCGACTATTCGAAGTCTACTCCACTTTCATCACATAAATGTCACCTTGAAAAAATCGGAAGTCATTCAACCCCTACTTCAGAGTGACGCAAGACCCACTGAACACTCTGTCGGGGTTTATACTGCGATAACAACCGGATGGATGTTCATTACCCCTTACTTCAAGAAATTGCTTTTTAAGGACGTCAACCAGCTTATTCACGGGTTGGTGACATCACTAACCCTAAAATTTACATTAACCCTGCCAACGGGAACATTGCAAATTGAGCGTTTGACGCGCAAAACGCGTGATTCGCGCAAGTTGAAAAATCTGAACTTTGGCGGATATTCGCGCCGCGTTACCCAATCAGGTGCTTGCTCTAGTAGTGACAACAATGAGGACAAAATCATATGTGGATACCCGGAGCTGTGCGATACATCTTCGCACTTTATAGAAACAAGAATAAAAAGGATCTTGCTTGGTAGAAAGTGAGTGAGGAGGTCGGACAATCTGGTAAGTTGTAAAAAACACTCTTTACTCAATTTGAGCTATACATAGGCCTATTGAGGCTTCAAGCTAGTTAAAATGGAGCTTATTCGCCGTATTTTAAAACAATCCATGTCAGCCATTTCGCAATGAGACGAGCCACTGGCAGAAGCCCCTTCCATGACGCGAATTCGCGTATGTTTTGAAGTGAATGTCACGCGTGAATGAAGCGAGTAAACTCAAAATGTTCCAGCGTCCAACTACGCGCGAAAAGCGTGATTTATTCGTGCAAGTCGCGTCTGGTGTGAACGTACCATTAGAGGAGAGGAAGAGTTGTTGTTGTAGAAGAGCACATTTAGGAGTCTGCTCAAGCTGTCGCATCCGTTTTTCACAGTTATTGCAAAACAGTACGAACACAAATGCAATAGCATGTCATAAAAGCAAGATGACAACATAAGTTATAACGGTAATTAAACTAAACTACACCTGTTCTGTCTTCATGCAGCAGATATTTCTCGCTTTGTGTATTTTACAACAGCTCCCACACGAGCGATCTATAGATTATCACGACGGAACATGCTAATCGATGACTTGAAGATAGTTAACTCCACATCAGCTACATAAACTCATCAACTATCCATTCAGAAACGTCCTGTCTCATTCTACATGTTGTCAGTTCTTCTTGAGTCTCTCCATCATTGTCCAACTCTGGTTTGAACATAAAGGGCTGACCTTTTCAGTGAGTGTCTGCGCGGAGCTGCTAACAAGAGCTCTTGAAGCTCCGCCCTTATCTTGAAAGAGGGCCGGGAGCAGCAGCTCATTTGCATTTAAAGGGACCCACACAAAAACGACACGTTTTTGCTTACCCTCAAAAAGTGGCAATTTTAACATGATATAAAAAATGATCTGTGGGGTATTTTGAGCTAAAACTTCACATACACACACTGGGGACATCAGACACTTATTTTACATCTTGTAAAAAGGGGCATTATGGGACTAATGTTAACTAATGAAACCTTATTGTAAAGTCTTACCAAGTAACCTTGCCCAGCACTGACCCTCAGTATGAACAATAGCAACAGATTATGAATGATACTTTATCAATTGCTTAAAATAATAACAAAAATAATAGAAGATGTAAGAGCCTGTAAATGTCTATTTAATGATGGCGGTTACTTTAGCAGACGCCTTTTTGTCCAGTGATTTACCCTGCACTGACATGAGAAACTGTCTGTCTTTAGTAGCCGGGGGTAAAATCCCTTGTTTGAGGGCGCAGGAGCGATAGGGCAAGTGTGAGACAAC
>JARQWZ010000335.1:470000-641896 GCA_033150135.1 Gobio occitaniae
CTGGTCTGTCTGGTCGGTCGGTCTGTCTGGTCTGTCTGGTCTGTCTGTCTGGTCTGTCTGTCTGGTCTGTCTGGTCTGTCTGGTCTGTCTGTCTGGTCTGTCTGTCTGGTCTGTCTGGTCAGTCTGTCTGTCTGGTCTGTCTAGTCTGTCTGTCTGTCTGTCTGTCTGTCTGTCTGTCTGTATGTCTGTCTGGTCTGTCTGTCTGGTCTGTCTGTCTGTCTGTCTGGTCTGTCTGTCTGGTCTGTCTGGTCTGTCTGTCTGGTCTGTCTGGTCTGTCTGTCTGTCTGTCTGTCTGGTCTGTCTGTCTGGTCTCTCTGTCTGTCTGGTCTGTCTGTCTGTCTGGTCTGTCTGTCTGGTCTCTCTGTCTGTCTGGTCTGTCTGTCTGTCTGTCTGTCTGTCTGTCTGGTCTGTCTGTCTGTCTGTCTGTCTGTCTGTCTGTCTGTCTGTCTGGTCTGTCTGTCTGTCTGTCTGTCTGTCTGGTCTGTCTGTCTGGTCTGTCTGGTCTGTCTGGTCTCTCTGTCTGTCTGGTCTGTCTGGTCTGTCTGTCTAATAGCCTAGTGATTTGATTCATAATTGTCCATCTCACAGTAAAATTAAAATGTTGTTTTAGTAAAACTTGAAACTAAAGTTGAAGTAAATGTTTAATTGTCCTTCTGATTAGTAAAATAAATGCATGACTCAATTTGCAAATCAATTAAAATAATTTACAACAACTGCAAACAACTAATGAATTGTGATTTTTATCGCATGCTGCGACCATTTTATTATGATGCATCAATCTCAATATTAACAACGAAAAGTTAAATACAGTCAACAATAATGTGCATAGTTCTGATCTACTGTCTTCTGCTGAACTGCTGAAATTTGGCGATTCAAACCGCTGAATCGACTCATAACGCTTCGAAGCGTTATGAGTCATGAGTTCATGATGGTTTGTTTTGAAATCGTCATCACTATATAAGTCGTTATTTAGGTTTTTTTTGCGCACAAAAACTATTGTCGCCGATTCATAAAGTTATTGTAGAACCACTGTAGTGAGATGGACTTTGTAACGACGTCTTTAGTGCCTTTTAAGGGTCTTGAGAGTGTAGAATACCATTGAGCCAATGGAGGACTTTCAGAGGCATCAGATTTCAACTAAAATATCTTAATTTCTGTTCCGAAGAAACGGGTTACGGGTGTCGAACGACATGAGGGTAAGTAATTAATGACAGAATTTTCATTTTTGGGTGAACTAACCCTTTAACTTAAAACATTCTTCATTAACGATTATTTAGTTATTTGTAAATATGCAATTTAATTGTAAAAAAATAGTAGTTTCGTAGTAGCTAGCTACTTTTTGGTAGTAACTTGTAGTGTATCTAACTACTTTTCAGAAGGGTAGCTTGACTGTAGTTTAACTACTTTCATGTATAAGTAGCTTGTAGCTTGTCAAACTACTGTTTCAGAGCAGCTTCCCCAACACTGAATAGTACATAAATAATACTAAAATAACACTGCCCCTAAGGCATCAGTCACATGACCTTTTTGGTTCTAATTGGAGTTTTTATTTTTAAAATAGTGATTTTATGTCATTTTGACGGGTTGATTTATTTGTATCATTCTTCCAGGCTTTAATGGCGTCTCAGGAGATTCAGAACAGACTCCCTGAACTTCTCCACGGGTCTTAGAGGATCTTACCTGCTACTGTGACCTGTCTGGCTCGATCTTGGTCTCTCCGTTCTGCTTGTCATTGATGGATTTCTGCGAGAGGCGCGAGGACATGGTGGCTGCTTGCACCACAGCCTTGAAGCTGCGCTTGCGCTTCTGCACGTTCTGCTCCGGGTGGAAGATGATGACGTAGACTTTCGGTATGTAGAGCATGCCCAGAGACACGGAGGCACTCAGACTCATGGACACGGTCAGCGTCGTCGTCTGGATGAACATCTGGATCCAACACAGGAAATAAAACTTCAAGAGTTATATATCACAGGAGAGAGTTATCCATCACTTTTGATAGACCCTATTATAAAAGAAAGGCCTCATGCCATCCCAGATGTACATGGCTTTCTTTCTTCAGATAAACATAAATGATTCATTCACACAGACATTGATTCGCCCACTGGGGTCGTATGGATTACCGTCACGGTCGGTGTGTGTGGTTTTTCAAGAGGCAGCCATTCACTTGCATTTTATGGACTCACAGAGATGGATTATTTTCCTAAGAAATACTGTTTGTGTTTATATAACAAACAGATTCTAGTAATCTCAGAGCCCCAGAATAGAGCTCAACTATACTAAGACTAGCTTAACTAATTAGCAAACCTCAAAAGTCATTTCAATTGTCACGCTTGATTGCACAAATCGCACGACGCTGGAGAATTACTAGAATAAGTCTTTAAATCACAATATTCAAGGATCACAGGAGAACTCAGGAAAGCTATAAGAAGAACTAAGTAAAACGATGACACAGAACAATGAACAGAGGAAACGAAGGGTATAAATACACAGAGATGACTACATGAACAACAGGTGAACGTAATCCAATAAGAAACCATAGAAACTAACTAGCAAACACAGAACTTGTGAAAAGCAACAGAATGAAAACGAAACCAAAACAGTAGCGTTGTAGTCAAGACCAACTAATCCAATACCAAGTCGAGACCAAGACCAATGTGTGTTGAGACCAAGACAAGACCAAGACCAAGGCAGGACGAGACCGAGTCAAGACCAAGACCAGACCAGCACTGCAAAAAAGCCTTTTCTTATTTAGTATTTTTGTCTCGTTTCTAGTCTAAATATCTAAAATTCTTAAATCAAGATGCATTTACTAGATAAGTAAAATGACATAAGATATTTTTTTTTGTTTTCTGAGAAAAACCCCCCAAATTAAGTGAGTTTTTGCTTGAAACAAGTACAATTATCTGTCCATGGGGTAAGAAAAATAAGTTTGTTTCAAGATTAAAAATACAAGATTTCAAACAGAAACAAGCTTGTCATTTTACTTATCTAGTAAATGCATCTTGATTTAAAGAGCACCTATCATGGAATTTTGAAATTTACCTTTCATGTAGTGTGTAACAGATCTAAGTGAACAAAAACATCCTGCAAAGTTTGAAATATGACAGTGCACCGTATATATAGTTATTTTCTTTCAAAAGTAAGAGTCGACTCTGAGTCATTTTTAAAAATCGTTAGAAGACCGAAGCTTTTTCTCTGACTAGATGACGTCAACTTGTCAAGTTATTTGAATACGATATGCCCACTTATTGCGCTCCAAGACGCCAGTGAAAACTAGAAAACATCATGGCGACGAGACGCTGTGTTCTGAAGTGCCACTCAAAAGCAAACTTTTTTCATCTGCCCAAGGATGAGCATTTGAAGACTAAGTGGCTTGAAGACAAACCATACATCACGATTGAGTGTTTATTAGTCTTCAAATGTCTCTATTTGCTTGTTTCGCGATCTCAGGAAGCTTTTATTATGGACTTCTATTATGGCACATGGTATCTTCTTCGTCTGTCTGTACCATATATGGACAACATGTGCACAGAGCGCCCTCCGGCTGCCAGTATGAATTGAAAACAACACATAAGAGACTCAATCGCTCATGATTAGGCTACATCTGCGCATTTTGAGGAAGTATTGAATAAAAAAATACTCCTCTGTTTAGAAATTTGACACAGACATATGGGAATCTATCAATATGTCTCCTCATCTGCACACTTTTGAACTTGAGGCTCATATTACAATCACACGGTACCGACGCGGTTTTCATATTCATAACTCCTGACACGTATTAACAAATTACTGTCACTATAAGACTTTGATGGGCGTTCCGTTTCCGAAAATATCTGCACAGACTATACCAATCACAACTGACTGGGTCATCGGACCAATCACGGCAGATTAGCGTCACGTAAAGGCGGGGTTTTGAAAAGTGAATCACTAAAGGAATCATTTGAGAATCGCTGTCAAAACAGGTAAAAATAAATGCATATTATAAGAAAACTAAAGTCTTTTTTTGTCATTGCATGCATGCAAAACTGTTGTTGGGGACTTCTAAAACAATATTTGGAACATTTTAAATGCCATAATAGGTGCTCTTTAAGAATTTTTAGATATTTAGACTAGAAACGAGACAAAAATACTAAATAAGAAAAGCATTTTTGCAGTATAGCACTCCTTAAATTCATAGAGATCCACATTGCACCTGAGAAATTACTTATAATTTATAATAAATGACTTATAATAAATATAATTAGAATAAGACACTATATAGAGCAGTTACCAATCAAATAAAATCATTAACAACTAAATTAATATTTGCGCTACAGAGGTGATAGAAGATAGACTGGGTAAACCCAGCCTGATCTGCCGGCGATTTGATTTTACCCTGCAACTTCATTAATTTCAAACCTGTACATTCATTTCTACTGCTTCTGTTACACTTTTGTGGGAACCAATCACAGACTGGATTATCCACCTGGCGCGCTATTGGCGGGTTTAACACGATGACGGATAGAGAAGCGATGGGTCATCGTTTCTCCGTTGATAATGCCTCTTGTGGTCTGATTGGTTGAAGGACTATCCAATTGCGTACAGAGTCATTTAATTTATGCTCGTTGATCACGCCTCTTGAGCAGTAGAAAATACAGAGCAGACTAATGTTCAATCTTAAATTGAGCTCGGTCTGGTGATAGCCAGACAAGATAGAAGATGCATCTGAAATGGTAAATTACAAATGCATAAATAATGTTGAGGATAATGTTTGTTTTTTTAAATGATTGAATGTTTGTTAAAGCAATATCATGTTTGCAGTCATGCTCAATTTTTTTGAAGAAATAAGTTATTGATTGCATCTGAAGCCGTCAGTTTTACATCCAGTCACATCAATGGTGTCAATAAATAAATCAGACAATGCACTGGCAAAATTCCTAATATCCCAGTAGTCATGGTCTTGACTGGTCTTGAAACAAAATCCCGAGTCCTCTTAGTCTGAGACCAAGACAAGACAGAGTACAAATGTGGTCGAGACAGAGACAAGACCAAGACCGTCAAAAATGTTCTTAAGACCGGTTTCGAGAACTACAACACTACGAAACAGACAGAGACCATTACAGTGAACTCTTAACAACATTTCCCATCAGATTCTTCCAAGACCAAATTACATACTTTGTATGTTAAAGGTCCAGATTTACTAAACAGGGCACGTGATCTTCTGACGACACGCAAATGAAAGAACCCAGACGCAGCCGGATCATTTCCATAATGACCGTCACAATCTAAGAGCAGCGCAAATTAGCATCTGGTTAAAGACATGCTTTTTTAGGACGGTAAATAATGGCACAAACACCAGTGACTTGACACCTGGTAAATCACATTGCGTGATTCATTTAAATACTCTTTCCTCCCATACATTTTGTGTCTGAACGGGAAACTCCTACAAACGCAAATGCAATAAGATCAGCTGCAATAGTTTTTTTTTTTAATTTTAAAGACAAAGAGAAAATGATTAATTCATATTAACATGCAGTAATTATAAAAATGTATAATGATTATTATGCACGACCATTCAAAAGCGTGGGGTCTGTTTTCTTAATGCTTTTGAGAAGTCTCTTATGCTCACTAAGGCTGCATTTATTTGATCAAAAATACAGAAAATCTAAATACTGTAAATTATTATTACAACTGTAATAATTACAACAATTTTGTTTAATATATTTTAAAATGTAATTTATTCCTCATGCAAGGTTGCATTTGGTGCTCAAGAAGCATTTCTTATTATCAATGTTGAAAACAGCTACTTCATATTTTTGTGGAAACCGTGATACCTTTTTCAGGATTCTATGGGCCCTATTTTAATGATCTGAGCGCATGGTCTGAAGCGCACGGGACAGGCGCACTTAGGGCGTGTCCGAATCCACTTTTGCTAGTTTAACGATGGAAAGAAACGGTCTTTGTGCCAGGCGTATGGTCCAAAAGGGTTGTACCTAATCTCTTAATGAGTCATGAGTGTGTTTTGGGCGTAACGTAAAATAAACCAATCAGAGTCTCATCTCCCATTCCCTTTAAAAGCCAGTTGCGCTCACACCATGGCGGATTCGCTATTGACATACGGGGGGAAAGACTGAATGCTTCTCCTTTTATTTTTAATATTTAAAATAGTTGTGCTGCGCTCATGTGTGTGTGTAATAAGCAGAGTGGACACGCATTGTGTACCCGCCTATAGGTGCATATTACTAATGCGCCCTTTAAATAACACAAAAAATACTGCAGGGTACTGGCAGGTTTTTGTTGGTCAATGGCGCAGTCGTTTTAAGTTCCTCAAAATAGCAACGCACCAACATTGCGTCTGAACACACCTGTTCGCCCATGGGCGTGCGAGTGCATTTGCTATTTAAACAACGTGGAGCTGGATGTGAAATTGATAACTGCGTCGGGTTGAAACTAGCAAAAAACACTTGCGTCACGCCTGGCGTCGCATTGGGCCTTTGATGAATAGAACATACAAAAGAACAGCAATTATTTGAAATAGAAATATTTTACATTAGATTACATTATGAATGTCTTTACTGCCACTTTTAATTTAAGCATCCTTACTGAATAAAAGTATTAATGTGTTTAAAAATCTTGCTGACATCTAGTTTTTGAATGGTAGTGTATTACACATTACTTGTATTACTCCATAGTCTTATCATTTGTTTCCCTAAAATGAACAGAAGTAACATCAAATGTGATGCTTAAATTTAACATCTAAAGCCGTCTTAGCTCTGAAAACGCAACCTTTGAGCAACAAAATCCTTCTTTGGACAGGCCATGGCAATGCATCAATATAAACATTCACAATTTTCATCATATGCGGCTGCCAAATCCAAATAAAAGAGCACCTGCCCACCCAAGAGTGCTCACCAGGAAGTGACACGTATAGTATTAGCGCGCCGCATTAAACGGGATGTCAGTGGGAAGCTACCTGGGTCGTTTAATCTATGCAGCAATAACTAATGCTCTAATTCCTAATTCCCGCTGACGAGGCTTCTGGCTTTATTAAGATGGGTAGACATTGTCTTTCAGGCTCCCAAACCATCCCGTTATCAACCTCCTCCCACAGTCAAACCCCCGGAACCTCATTGGTAGGCGGCAGAGTCTTTGTCTCTGTGTCATGGTGTGTCTTTGGGAGATAAAGGGGAGAAATGAAATGTTGTTTTTTTCTCATCTCATCCCTTTCCATGTCTGCCATATCAAAGGCCTCTTCAAAAGAGAAACTGTGAGCAATACAACTTGGACTTGTTATCGTGAGCCTGGCAGGTTGTTGCGTACTTCAATGCCTTCATATTGAAATGACTTCATTTCACATAATTTTCTACTTAAGGACTTAAACGGCAACTAAGCTCTGCTCTTTTGTTGCTGGAATGGAGCACAACTGTGGTGTAAATACTGGAAGTTGTTTCACAGAGCGATGGTGTTGCATTTCTATATATTGTGTTTTAAAGATGGTGAAGGCGACATCTGAATCTGTCATGTGTAGTATTGCTCTCTGTCTCATTGCAAATGTATGAGAAAAGCATTACCGTTTTTTTTTAATACAAGAACAGTAACACAGAAGCAACTAGCAACACCACTAGGTAATGATGAAAAACACTTCCATCTTGTTTCATAATATGACATATTCTTGCATAAAACAGAACATTAAAGGATTAGTTCACTTCAAAATGAACATTTCCTGATAATTTACTCACCCCCATCTCATCCAAGATGTTCATGTCTGTCTTTCTTCATTCGAAAAGAAATTACGTTTTTTGAGGAAAACATTCCAGGGCCCTCATTTATCAACAGATCTGTGCGTAGTGAGTGCGTAAGAAAAGTTTCACGCAAAGTGTGGGATTTACCAACTTGTACTTATATGTAGAAGTGTGTGTAAATATAAGCACAACTCTGAGCAATGCTTACGCAGATGATCTAGTGGTAGAATAGCGATACTACACATAAAAACGCATTTAAGAGTGTCACAGTATGCATTAAGCAATCTACATATGTCCTGTATTTACTTTAATTATAAAACACTCAATTCATATATATATTTTGTAATTTTAAACAATGCGTAATAGGTGACAAACTCTATAAAAGACAGCTGTGACAAATGTTGGATGCAATTATTTCCTTGGCCCCAACCTACATGTTAAATCCTCAACAAGCCGAAATAAAATGGGGCTTTCAAGCTATCCCCAGATTTCCAAACATTATTGGAGCCATAGACTGCACCCACATCGCCAAAAAAGCACCATCAACCAACAAATTTAACGATGTCAATAGAAAAGTGTTTCATTCTGTTAATGTGCAAATCATTTGTGATGCAAATTTGTTGTTGTTAAACGTCGTTGCGTGACTCATTCTGTGTTTGTGAAGTTTCTCTTCTTTGCCATGATTGTGGTGAGGAAAAAATACAATCACATGATTTTTAAAGTGATGTGTGTCACCACATATGGTTAATTGGAGGCGTTTCCAAATGCTAGTGACCGTGAACGAGCATACTTACGCACATGTTGGATTTATCAACATTGATTGCTTACTCATGTGCGTAAGAACTGTATGCGCACGTTTGATAAATACAGATTTTCTTGTACTTAGACACATTCAAAATTTCACTCATAGGACGAAATATAGAACCTTTTGTACGCACTGTTGATAAATGAGGGCCCAGGATGTTTCTCCACATCATAGACTTTGATGGCAACCAAAATGTTGACGATCCAAATCAATGCAGTTTCAAAGGAAGGGCTTCAGAGGCTCTGCACGATCCCAGATGAGGAATAGGGTCTTATCTAGACAAACCATCGGTCGTTTAAAAAAAAAAAAAATTAATATACTTTTTACCTAAATTTCTCATCTTGCGCTGTTCTGCGACGTGCCAATGATTGCGCAATCACATCGGAAAGGTCACGCAAGACATAGGCAGAAGAATCGGCCCCTTGTTTACAAAGGTCACGGCACCAAATGTAACCGATCCTACTCTACCCACTCCGAGCGGGACTTAAAGGTCCCATGGCATGAAATTTTCATTTTATGAGGTTTTTCAACATTAATATGAGTTCCCCTAGCCTGAATATTGTCCCCAAGTGGATAGAAATGTTGATGGGTGTAAACCCGAGTTCTGGCTGTCTCTCTCTGCCTTTGAGAAAATGACAGGCCAGACGAGCCAATCCTGAAGTCTCCTGGTTTGACGTCCAAGCAGGAACGGTTACCTCCCTTTCCTCCACCCAGAGAATCTGGCACGCCCATGCAAACGCGAGAGAGATCATGGGTTGTGAACGAGTGAACGCTGGCAGTTTCTCAGTGTTTGGATGTACAAATGAAAACAGAAGTCTTTTTTCAGTTCCTTCTGATCTGTGATCAGTGATTTCTTATGTGTAGCTAATTATTTATTATTCGTGCACACACTGCGGCTTCTTTCTCTCTCGACAGAACGGTGTTTTTGTGTTTTCTATCTTGTGAGTCAGTGTTTTTGTACGTCCTCGTCGCGTCTATCTGTTCTAAAATGTGCATACAGTCGTTTCTGCTCAACATAGAGAGCCACATCTTTACAGATAAACCTCACACACGCCGAAGCTCCGGCTGACCGGTGGGCCTTCAACATCCCCGACCCCCAGTACTGCATCTGGCCCACAGCGGAGGCGCCTTACGCGGCGCGAGATTAAGCAGAAGGGGGGTAAGCGTGAGCGTATCCGGCTAGGCTAGCCAGCTTTCCCCACAATAAACTGGATTACATTCGATTACTGCTGTTGTGTCTTTGTTTGCGCTGTGTACTCAATGCGCGTCACTGATGCTTATATGATAGGAACATGTCTAAAAATAATGCTATTATCAACACTTACTCGTAACTCGTTCATCTCGACAGCTGTAATGGTACTTTGCATGTGTTACAAAGTTGGTAATAATGATGAAGACAGACTTGACGTGACTGGGACTCGTGTTTATTCAGAACTCTCAGATACAAACACAATAAACTCGCGCTGACAGACAGCGCTCTCATAACTCAGTAGTTACTATAAATAACTTTGTTAGCAATCGCTCTGTCTCCGTGATGTCCGGTTCGGGAACGAATCATTCTTTTGAACCGGTTCTTTTTAGTGAACCGAATCAGTTCACCAAATCGGACTGAATCGTTCTAAACGGTTCGCGTCTCCAGTCAGCGCTGATCCATAATTTACTAAAGTTACTAACTTTCTGACATGAGTGACAGTCCCTCCGACTAGAAATAAACTAATAACCTGAAGTATATGCTGTAACTACAACAGCACTGAACTGAGACTGACAGAACTGATGTGAAGTGAACTCAGGTCCATCCGTCTCTCTGGCAGCAGCTCGTGCCTGCTCGTGCCTCGTAGACCTTGTTAAACCACGCCCCCTCCGCTCATTTAAAATGCAAAGATGTCAGCCAATCACAACAGTGGGCGTTTTTACTGAAGTCTCACAGCAGACACGCCTCTTGAAGCAGGGCATTCAGCCACAGGGCAAACAGCAGTATAGAAAAATTGCCTTTTATTTCTAAATTATGACATTTTATGATGTAAAAATCATACTAACAATATTAGTACACCTCAGGAAACATTATAAAATAATAGAAAAATGCCATGCCATGGGACCTTTAAACCAGCGTGGGAGGTGGGCACGCTAACAAGGACACTAAAGACCGCAGCCTCTAGCATCAGTTGCACCTCTTGAGGCCAAAGGAGTGAGGTTTACACACACTGCTCTTACTGGCCTATATTACACTCACCCCCTAAACCTCATTCCCATCTGGGTCACAGCACCAAATGTAACCAATTCTACTCAACCGGCTCCGAGCGGGACTTAAACCGGCGTGGGAGGCGGACACGCTAACAAGGATGCTAAAGACCGCAGCCGTCAGTTGCTAGCGTGCCCCTTGTGGACAAGGGAGTGAGGTTTAGTGAGGGAGTGAGGCCACGAGATGGTGGTCCAGTGGGTTAAACCACTGAACTGATATGCAGAAGATTGCTGGTTCTATCCCAGCATTCACCACCAGTTTAAGTCGCTTTGGATAAAAGCGTCTGCCAAAATGCATAAATGTAAATGTTCTTACTGGCCTACGTTACACATGCATTTTTTTACAATCACATAAGACATAACCGACCATAACCAAAACGGCATTTTTTTTGCGTAGCTATTAAAGAGCACCTATCATGGAATTTTGAAATTTACCTTTCATGTAGTGTGTAACATAGATCTAAGTGAACAAAAACATCCTGCATAGTTTGAAATATGACAGTGCACCGTATATATAGTTATTTTCTTTCAAAAGTAAGAGTCGACTCGGAGTCATTTTTAAGAATCGTTAGAAGACCGAAGCTTTTTCTCTGACTAGATGACGTCAACTTGTCAAGTTATTTGAATACGATACGCCTACTTATTGCGTTCCAAGACGCCAGTGAAAACTAGAAAACATCATGGAGACGAGACGCTGTTCTGAAGTGCCACTCAAAAGCAAACTTTTTTCATCTGCCCAAGGATGAGCATTTGAAGACTAAGTGGCTTGAAGACAAACCATACATCGTCGCGATTGAGTGTTTATTATTAGTCGTCAAATGTATGTTTCGCGATCTCAGGAAGCTTTTATTATGGACTTTTATTATGGCACATGGTATCTTCTTCGTCTGTCTGTACCATATATGGATTACATGTGCACAGAGCGCCCTCCGGCTGCCAGTATGAATTGAAAACAACACATAAGAGACTCAATCGCTCATGATTAGGCTATTTCTGCCCATTTTGAGGAAGTATTGAATAAAAAATACTCCTCTGTTTAGAAATTTGACACAGACATATGAGAATCTATCAATATGTCTCCTCATCTGCACACTTTTGAACTAAAAGCCCTGAGGGATGTTGATTTGTCGCGAGTCTTCGTGAGGAGTTTTTTATGAATGAGATCAGCTGAGGCTCATATTACAATCAAACGTACAGACGCGGTTTTCATATTCATAACTCCTGACACATATTAACAAATTACTGTCACTATAAAACTTTGATGGGCGTTCCGTTTCCGAAAATATCTGCACAGACTATACCAATCACAACTGACTGGGTCATCGGACCAATCACCACAGTTTAGCGTCACGTAAAGGCGGGGTTTTGAAAAGTGAATCACTAAAGGAATCATTTGAGAATCGCTGTCAAAACAGGTAAAAATAAATGCATATTATAAGAAAACTAAAGTCTTTTTTGTCATTGCATGCATGCAAAACTGTTGTTGGGGACTTCTAAAACAATATTTGGAACATTTTAAATGCCATGATAGGTGCTCTTTAAAAAAAAAAATGTTTTTGGTGCGTAGCTATTTGACTGTTTAGGCGTAAATCCAGAGCCCATAGTATACTCTGCTCATGCTCGTTCTTCTCCGTTTCGGAGCGTGCACATAAAGCCACCGGGGGATACAAACGCCCTTTAGCAAAAAAAGGTAAAGCAGCGATGTCGTACGATTTTGAAGTTGAAGATGGAGTGTTTTTTGGTAAAGGCTGTTTGTATTTGTCAGGGTACTGAGAATGAGGACCCAGATGCAGAATGAGCAGGGGGTGAAATTAATTAACAATATTAGACACAGGATAAGAATGGTGAGACAGGAACAAAGTCCAAACAATAGGGGCAGGACACAATGGGAGAACTGGCCGGTCAGGGGAGAGACAGCAATGATGTGATGGCCAACGATGGAGATAAGGAAGCGGCTCAGGGAACCAGGCTTGACAGTTGACGAAGTGACTTGCTGTAGAACTAGACCAGGAGAGTCAATGACCAGGGGAAACTCAGGACACAAGGCAGGAACCAACACAAGACACACACACACAAACTAACACAGAGACACAAACAACGAGAGAGAACAAACTTACACGTAAGAATAAAGAAAACAAAATAACCTCAATAATAACTGAAGCTAGAAAAAGAGAAAAATAATATAAAACCGAGCTCTATAAAAGAGTGAAACTAAGAAATAAAACAACACTGCAATCTTACAGGAAACTAGAGAAGAACTAAATAAAGTAATTAAGATAAGCTAGAAAAAGCAAGACAAAAAAATAAGGCTAGGGAAAATAAAGCAAAGGACTATAACTAAGCAAGATCAAATAAGAATCACTAGGAATAGCTTAGCTCGACACACGGCATAAAACAAATGCACACAACGAACCAGCAAAGACAAGAGGGAAAGGTGCTCAATATAAAAGGGAAGAGCACATGAGGATCAGGTGAACACATTAAGAAAACAAGGACTGAACAAGGGGGCGTGGTAAAGGGAAACAAGGAGGTGGGACGAGAGGAGCACATGGCCAACACAAACAAAGACAGAGCCATGTGGTCAGACACAAGACAAACAAAGAAACATTGAACAGAGACAAGACAGACAAGACCTGGGGCCAATACCATGAAGTCGGTTTAGCTGGCTAACCAGAAATCTTTTAGCTTAGTTTGTGCTAATCCTGGGTTTTAGGTACCATTAAAGTGGTTTGGCTTTTAGCCGTGTTCATCTCCATAGTAACTTGTGCTCCACGGCTGACCTGCTCCAGGGCAGGTTATGTTCTGGATAAGAGATCAAACTGAAATTGGACCAATCAGCTGTGAGCAAAGTGACACACCTCTGATGCAATGAAGTCACTCCCCCTGTTTCTACTCCAAATTAAAGGTCACTCGATATAAAAAATGGCTATTAAAGACTAAAACATCTGGCTTTTAACAATGCTTATTTATAATAATAATAATTTTGAATGAGTAAGATATCATTTATGTAATTATTATACCCGTATTCAATTACACATGTATCATTTTAGTTAATCAATCATTAATAGGCACTTTGTTAAAATTAATATAAATAGCCTATACAAAGGTCAAACAAATAAGCTTTAAAATCAATAAATAAAGCTATAAAAATTACTACATTACTCAATTCTCTATATATCAACTAAACTAACTTCATAACTTTTACTTGCATTGACGAAGTAAGATTTTTCATTAAGTTGAACTCTTTTATAGACAGCTCTTTTCTTCTTGCTGTGTAAATTTGTTTAAATTCTTAATATTTTTCAATCATGTAATATTCTACAGAAGAGAGAAATTAATCTTGTTGCTTCTCTCACGAGAAGTGAATCTCAGTTTTACTGATCTACAGCGCGTGATTGGCTGTTCACTACTGATGTCACAGCTAAACTCAGGATCAAAGCCTGAGTTGACAGAGAAAGCTGATGATCAGCATCATGGGACCAAAAAAGCCTGAATAGATTGGTTTGGTTTTGTCAACTCAAAACTAATTCTGTAACCCTGAGTTTGTTAAACTACCATCATGGTACAGGCCCCTGGACCCTGACAGTATTTGTCCTCGCACGTTTGTTTGGGGCGGCACTTCCGCCTACGTCTAACGTGACCTTTCCGATGTGATTACGCAATCCTTGGCACGTCACAGAGCAGTGCAAGATGAGCAATTTAGGCTAAAAAGTATATTCATTTTAAAAAAAACATTTGAAAATGGCCGATGGTTTGTCTAGATAAGACCCTATTCCTCGTCTGGGATCGTGCAGAGCCTCTGAAGCCCTTCTTTTGAAACTGCATTGATTTGGACCTTCAACCGTTGGTGCCCATTGAAGTCTATGATGTGGAGAAAAATCCTGGAATGTTTTCCTCAAAAAACTTGACTGAAGAAAGAAAGACATGAAGATCTTGGATGAGATGGGGGTGAGTAAAATATCAGGACATTTTCATTTGGAAGTGAACTAATCCTTTAAACGAGGATTACTTCTCTCCTAAAACACCACTGGAATCCCCTTCTGTGGAGGCTTTTTCATCAGGGCATGGAGAATGAGGTCAAATTCAACCTCGAACCATCCTAAAGGTCTCATTTGCACTTTTCCATGTTCAAACTTCAGTGACATCAAACGGGTAAGATGCGTTGGCATGCTACGTTTGAGTATGTGCATATGCTAATGGGATTGGAGCATTGAGGTGAAGAAGAACATTTACCACTTAACTTTCAGTTTGTTCCTCACAAAAAGCTTTCATGTGATTTCAAAAGATAGTGCACAAGTCAGCTGAACCACTTTTACAGTGCATTTTGTCACTTTATATACTACCGCTGAAAGGTTTGGGGTTGTAAGATTTTTTTTATTGCTTCTGAAAGAAGTGTCTTGTGCAAAAACACAGTAAAAACAGTAATAAGTGAAATATTATTAAGATTTAAAATATATTTTAAAATGTAATTTATTCCTGTGAGGAATTTTCAGCATCATTACTCCAGTCTTCAGTGACACATGATCCTTCAGAAATCACTCTAATATGATGATTTGCTGCTCAAGAATTTTTTTATTTATTATTATCAATGTTGAAAACAGTTGTGCTGCTTAATATTTTTGTGGAAACTGCATTACCTTTTTTACTGCATTCTTGCAGATGAATAGAACGTTCACCATAAAAAAAACCCCCCGTAAAATTTACGGTAAAAAAAACGGCAGCTGTGGTAACGTTTTAGGTTTTACGGGACAGCACCATATAATTTAAAGGTTCATAATGTAATAATTACAGTTAAAAAAATCCTGTTTATTTTACAGCTCAAAACCGTATAATTTAAAGGTTTATATTGTAATAATTACGTGTACACTATAAAAAATGTACGGTAAAAAAACATATTTCATTAACTGAAATAATGTTAAATTACCAACCTACTGAAATACTAATATATGTTATGTACCTTTGATATATACTGACAACCACCAATCACAGTGGAGATGAGAATCACATGATGAATCAAAGCTTTGAGTAGGACAATAATAATAGAGAAAGTGCTCAGTGTCATTCACACAAACATGAAACCCCATCATGGTAACACACATACATTTTAAAAATGCAATAAACATTAATTTAACAACATTAGATGTAACATAAAACCATAATGTACATAACTGATTCGAAAACTAAGAAGAAACTAAGAAGAAATCAAATGTGACGTGTCATGCAGGGAATTGTGGGAATTCCCAGTTTTTCACTGTAAATTACACAATGACTTGTTCTTTTTCACTTCCAAAAACTGTAAATTTAACTGTTTTTTACTGTAAAATTTAATTAAATGTAAGGTTAGATCTATTACAGTTATTCACCGTACGGAAACTTTCTGTTAACCAGTTAACTGTTTTTAACCGTAGCATTTTTACAGTGTTTTACCATTAAAATCATGACCTTATTTGAAATAAAAATATTTTACATTATAAATTTATTTTCTGTCACTTTTAATGCAAGCACCCTTGCTGAATAAAAGTATTAATGTGTTTAAAAATCTTTCTGACATCTAGTTTTTGAATGTTAGTGTATTACATATTACTTTTATCGCTCTATCCTTGTGTCCTAGAATTAACAGAAGAAACATCAAATGCAAAGCTTAAATAAAGCATCTAAAACAGTTGTGCTGCTTCATATTTCTGTGATATATTTGTTCAGGATTCTTTGATGAATAAAAAGAAGAGCATTTATTTGAAATAGAAATCAAAAACAAATGTCTTCACTGTTACTTTTGATCAATTTAATGCATCGTTACTGAATAAAAGTATTAATTTCTTTAAAAAAAAAACGGCAATGTACTTTGTACTTGCAAATATCTCCTTTTAATGCTTCTGAAAGAAGTGTCTTATGCAAAAATACAGTAAATCAGTAATGTTTGTTTGTAATGTTTTCTATTTAAATATATTATAAAATGTAATTTATTCCTGTGATCAAAGCTGAATTTTCAGCATCATTACTCCAGTCTTCAGTGTCACATGATCCTTCAGAAATCATTCTAATATGATTGAAATACATTTATGATTATTATCAATGTTGAAAACAGTTGTGACGCTTTAAGGCCTGTACACACCGGGACGAATATCGCGCACGCTTATCGCCAGCGTTTTTCGTGACGTTTTTCGGCGCGTCTTGAGTGTTCACACCCAAGCGATTTTCACTGGCAATGCGCGAGTGAACGTGCACATTCAGTAGATGCGCTCCCGGTACACAAGGTGGTGCTGCGGCACTTTACGCTTCTGACACTCGCTTGTCACACAGTAGAAGAGGAGAGACAGTATTTACGTGCTTGCCAAAACCACAGATATTATATGTCTATGGCCAAAACCATTCACACACTTGTTGCTAGCTGCAAGCAGCATTAGCAGCTCATTTTCTTCTTTGTCACTACTTCTTCGTCGTATCAATGTGTGCTCGGCAAGACCGTTCTATGCTTGAGCGCCACCAAGTCGTGTTTTAATGTCACTTCAGCAGCTCCAGGCACGTGAACAAAAGCGCTGTTCTCATTGGTCGGCTAGTTTTTAACGTGCCGCGTCAAAATAAAAAAATGAACCCAAAAAAATGTTCACACCGGGACGATTTTCGCGCGCATTTATCACCGATGTTTAACGCCTCATGACTAAACAATGGGCGCAAATGTGAGTGTGCACACCGACGCGCAAAACGGCAGGCGTAAAAGCGTCATTTAAAAAAAAAAACGCCTCAGGTTCGTTTTTTTATTTTGACGCAGCGTGTTAAAAACTGGCCAACCAATGAGATCCGCGCTTTTGTTCACGTGCCTGGAGCTGCTGAAGTGACAGTAAAACACGACGTGGTGGCGCTCAAGCACAAAATCGGTCTTGCCGAGCACACATTGATACGACGAAGAAGTAGTAAGTAGACAAAGAAGAAGATGAGCTGCTAATGCTGCTTGCCAGTTAGCAAAAAGTGTGTGAATGGTTTTGGCCATAGACATAATATATCTATGGTTTTGGCAAGCACGTAAATACTGTCTCTCTTCTTCTTCTTCTGTGTGACAAGTGAGTGTCAGAAGCGTAAAGTGCGGCAGCACCACCTTGTGTACCGGGAGCGCATCTACTGAATGTGCACGTTCACTTGGCGCATCGCCAGTGAAAATCGCTTGGGTGTGAACACTCAAGACGCGCCGAAAAACGTCACGGAAAACGCTGGCGATAAGCGCGCGATATTCGTCCCGGTGTGTACAGGCCTTAATACTTCTGTGGGATCAGTGATATATTTAATGAATAAAAAAGAAACATTTATTTGAAATAGAATACTTTTGATCAATTTAATGCTGAAAAAAAAATTGCGTACTTTGAAGGTGAGTAAATGATTAGCATTTTTGGGTGAACCAACATTAATAACCAATCACGTTATAACACACATCTCACCTTCTCAGTGGACTGTGCCGTGCCAAAGAAAATAGGCACAAAGGCCAGCCAGACGATGCAGGTGGTATACATGGTGAAGCCGATGGGTTTGGCTTCGTTGAAGGTCTCAGGCACACCTCTGCTCTTGACCGCATAGACAGTGCATGTGACCATGAGCACGATGCTGTAGCTCAGGCAGCAGATGAGCGACAAATCAGACATGTCACACTTCAGGACGCCACGTGCCAACTCTGGATTGGGCGGCCGCTGCTCCTCGTAGTCCACGGTGGTGTGTGGCGGCATCACGCCAAACCAGACGAAAACACCCACAACCTGCGGAGAGCGCAACAGACGGGAGAAAGTAAAAGCGTATCATTAACGGCGAGACTGAGCCAGTCAGAAGGTCAGACTCATTTGTCAAGAGCTGCTGTTAGATTGATGTAGAATAAAGTGTAAAAAAGGCTGTGTTTTAGTCTTCAGCAGACACGACAGCCCTATCAGCCTGATTGCTCTTAATGATGGGTTTTAAAGTGCTTTTTTAAAGGCACAAAAGAAGCTATAAGATCCGCTCCTCACTTTATAATAACGTGCCTAGATTTCTGAAACACAAAAAGGGGGATACGTCTAGTTGAGCTGAAATGTAGCATTTCAATTTCCAATGTTTTTAATTCTGAATTAAAAGGGGGAACAATGTGAATTTTGTCTATTTTACCCTAATAATTGTAGACTGTCAGAAACTATTACATTACACTGCCGTTTAAGATTTTTTATTTAGCACAGATCCATCCAATTGATTAAAGACATTTATAATATTACAAAATATTTCAGTTTCAAATAAATGCATTTTTTTTTTACTTTCTAGTCATCAAAGAATCCTGAAAAAATTGAATTTCATAAGAATATAAAGCAGCACAACTGTTTTCTACATTGATAATAATCAGAAATGTTTCTTAAGCAGCAAATGATTTCTAAAGGATCATGTGACACTGAAGACTGGAGTAATGATTCTGAAAATTCAACTATAAATGTAGTGTTAGCATCAGTTAATTTATTAACTAACATGAACTTACAATGTGCAATACATTTGCTATAGTATTTATTAATCTTTGTTAATGTTAGTTAATAAAAATACAGCTGTTCATCGATTGTTCATGTTAGTTCACAGTGCATTAACTAATGTTAACAAATACAACATTTGATTTGAATAATGTATTTGTAAATGTTGAAATTAATATTAACTAAGATTAATAAATGCTGTAGATGTATAGTTAATTCTTAGTTCATGTTAACTGAAGTAGTTAATTAATGTTAACTAATGAAACCTTGGGCCCTATTTTAACGGTCTGAGCACATGGTCTGAAGCTCAAGGCGCAGGTGCACTGAGGGCAGGTCCGAATCCACTTTTGCTAGTTTAATGATGGAAAAAAGGGTTGTACCTAGTCTCTTAATGAGTCATGGGTGTGTTTTGGGAATAACGTGCAATAATCCAATCAGAGCCTCATCTCCCATTCCCTTTAAAAGCCAGTTCGCTATTTACATGGCGGAATTTGCGAGCGGAAAAACTGAACGCTTCTCTAGTGAGGAAACGGATCTGCTCGTCCAATGACGCCTGTTCGCTCGTCATTACTGCAAATAGGTATAGGCTAATTCTGAGACATGCAATGGCTATCCATTATTACATGTAGGCAATTTTATATTTTATATTTTTTATATAAAGTGTTTTTAACGCTTGGGAACGCAATGGGAACGTCGCGTTTTTAGAACGCCATGAGCGTAACGGGGCGTTGAGCGAGTATTTCACGCTCAAGCGCTAAGCGTTTTTTACTTAAAGCCAAGAGTTGAAGAATGTACAACTTTAAGTAAAACGCAGTGCTCATCACTGTCACTTTTCACCCAGCCATCCAATCAGAGTGGAGGAGGGGTGGGACGAATACAACACCGATCAGCCATCACATTCTGCTTGTACTATGTCAACAGTGCATTTGCTATTTAAACAACGTGGCGCTGGACATGAAAATGATAACTGTGTCAGGCTTAAACTAGCAAAAAACTAAAAAACTAGTGCTAGGTGTTTGATAGGGCCCCTTATTGTAAAGTGTTACCACTTAATGTGAGTAAATTACTCCAGTAAATTATGAAAAATAAAACATGTTCCTGGGTCAACAACATCCCTGTTATTTCAGGTTAGGCTGTTAGGGCTGCCCAAAGGAAAGAAAAATCCTAATAAAATCTCTTTGAAATCTATCATTTTCCCTTGACTCAAGTGAGATTAAATAGACAGCAAATGGAGACTTAAAGACTCTCATGTGTCACCATTTACAATGTCTAAAACTGTGCACCAATTTACCAGTCTGCCATCAAAAATGAGAGATCCCACAATGAACTTGAATATTTCTCATCAAATTCAGACAGACAACTTCAAAGAGCTTCAGACATGGAAGTCTTGATAGTATTAAATATCGTCTGTCCTGTGAGTTTCTTATTCCTTTAGCTAAAAAACTGGAAATAAAAGATGAAACTGAAATGTGTGTGAAGAAATAATGTTTTTTAAAACATGTGCAATATCTATGATATAACCCAGCTAACAAAAATATATGTTCTAAGAACATAACGTTCATATTAAACTTAAATTTCAAATGTTCTCATGTTTTAAAAATGTTTATTCTTGGTTATGCGACTGTTAAGGAAACATTCTCTGTTTTATCATTCTTTAAACATCGTAGGAATGTTACTTGTGAATGTTCTCTGGACATTCTGAAACATTCTAAAGTATGTGGTGTTAACTTTTTGAGGATATTATTAAAGGGTACAACACACACACACACACACACACACACACACACACACACACACACACACACACACACACACACACACACACACACACACACACACACACACACACACACACACAGTTTCTGTTAGTCTCATGTTAATCTTGTTAATAACTCCCAAGAGTCTTTAGTTTTATCATATTTAAAAAGACAGATACAATACCAGTCAAAAGTTTGGAAACTGTACTATTTTTACTGTTTTTGAAAGAAGCGTTGAACATTGAACATAAGATTGACGTAAATCTAATTACTAGTCTTCTCCACTAGATGTCACCCTATTATTTGCCTTGCGCGATGTTACAAAGGAGCGAGAGGCGCGCCTGTCATTCATTCATTCATTCAGTGCTTAAATGGCGGCTTCCGGTGCGTTGTCAACGCTTGTAATGCTAAGGTGAAATGCTACAAATCTCCGGAATCCTTTGATGAGACATCCCCCAGACGTTGCAACACCCCCACAGCCGAGCACACAACCACTAAAAATAGATCACATACATGTGAATGCTTGCCTTGCATTATGATCATTGTATTAAATTTGAGCGTTCACTTAAGCACTTTAGCCATTATAGACATTCAAATCAACTTAGTCAATAGACAGCGCAGGACCAATAATTCAAACCTAATAGCTTATATTATAAACAGATTTCCTCAAATAAAAGTTAGTCCACATAAGTCAGCACGTTAAGGTATTGTTGTTTGTTACCATGGCAACTACTTGTGCCCAGGTATGAACACGCTTCGCGTGTATGAAAAGTAACTGCACACATGACGGTCGGCAAAATCGCAAGAAAAGCTTGTCGTGTACTGAATATTGCTGAAAATCATCCTATATCCTTTTTATGTTTTAGAATAAATATATTAAAATATCCAAAAAAACCAAATAGTATAAAATACTTCTCAAATACATTTTTTAGAATAAAGTTGCAACAAAATTGTATTGTATTTAACATAATTGTATGCATTTGAAATATAGAGATGGGTTCTGTTTTAATGTACCCGAGTGTACCTAAAATAAATAGTTTAAATCAGGGCTCTGAACCGGTTCAAGGAACGAAAACGAAAACCGGAAACGAACAAAATTTTAAGAGGAACAAAAACGAAATCAAAATCAATTTGAATCGTTCTGAACAGAAACGTTAATTTGAAATGACCATTAACCGGTTAATAACGTTATTTTATCGTTCTCTTTAATATTTTAATTTGGCAGTGACCAATAATGAATAGAATAGGCTAGTAGCTACAGCATGTGACGTTGACGGATCAAGCGTGAGTGAAATGCCCGCGCACCATCATCTATAAATCTACCGGTTACGCAAATGATCAAGCTTTATTAGCTGACTGAATTTGATTATGTGATGCAAGGACGTGTTGCGCAGTGTTTGCTTTGAAATTAGCAGTTTACGGTGCATTAAAAGAGCAATGGTTATCCAGTTTATTTATTCTTTATTCATGCAATTTTTAAAACAAGCCGTGTTGAAAAAAAAGTTATGTACAAAGAATGTTATCACTCTTCTGAAAAGAATTAGGCATATAGACGGCCACTTTCCGCTCCATTAAAACAGGTCAATATTTGTCCCGCTGTTTATGCTTTGTAATTAATGCATGTATTTCTGTTGTGGTTTTAAAAATGTTATGAAATAAATATTCAAGTTTAATTATCATGCGTTATATTATTATTGAGTGAAAATAAGTCTTTATTTATACATATTTGTTTAAAGTATAGGCTAAATTAAAATAACGTTATTAACCGTTATTTTTTCAAATCAAACCGTTTTCGGAACAGTAATGTTTAAGGAGGAACGCAAAAACGGAAACGTTAAAATATCGATTCTGCTCGGAGTGAACCGATTGATATTTTTTTCAGTTTTTAAGCCCTGCTTCTGTCCCTTTAAGACCTGATGCACGCATGGATCCCACTGTTCCTGTGAGTTGGTTACGACTGTGTTTACGTTAAAACTCACTAAGATGGGCATTGAGACATTTTTGAGTGTATTTGACCATTAATAAGATGGAAAAAGGAGCTCATTTTTGCACTTGTATGTCAGAGGCGGCTTTATTACGGTATGTGTGTGTGCGCTACAGATGCGAGCGCCATATCTGCGGGATTAGTACAATTAACGTTATGTGCAACCCCGCGCGAAATTCAGACCGGTCACACCAATTCTAACACGCTGTTATGAGGAAAAATCCAGCAGAACACGCGTTCGCAATGTTCAGAGGATTAAACAGACTGAATGAGAGGAGGCGGGTGCGTGTCGGAGAGGAGAGGAGAGCGCAGCTGATATCGATACTCGAGAAAATGAGTATTGTATCGTTTCAGATATTTCAGTATCGATACATAGCGAAATATCGATATTTTTGACAACACTAGTAGGCATACACACAGGTTCAAAGACTCGTTCTCTCACCCCTACAGTGCAATTCGGCTAGGTGTACATCCGTGCTAAAATGGTGAAAGGTGAAAGTCATTAAAGCTTGCGTAGTATAGATCCAGCTCCCAACCCAACTTTGAGAAGAGATTAACGGTGATATTTTTTTTATCGCCCGATAAGAGTCTCACGTTAGCGCAGCACGTTAATGCCGATAACGGCCCACCACAATTTTTTTTACAGTCTATGGGCCATACGAAGAAAAAAACTTTCCGAAACCTATCCTAATCCTGAAGGAGTGTATTTGGCACAGAAATACTTAGACGTCCAAATCGTTTTTTTTGTTTGGCCATGTTTAGCATGAGAATCCAGTAGCATTAGACACCCCCCCCCCCCCCCCCCTCTCACCCCTTTGAAGACCAGATAACTTTGAACGAATGTTTTATAAACATTACTGGAAGAACGTTTGTTCATAACTTTGAGAACCTTGCTACAACATTAGCTAAACTGCTGAGAAGGTTCCCTGTTAAGCCGCGTTTCCACCGCAGGAACTTTCCCCAGGAACTTTGGGCTGGTACTCGGTGTGTTTCGACCGCAGGGTCTAAATGACGTTAAGGGTAAATATTTCCCCCTCCGAACGGCCCTGCTCGTGAGGTGGTACTTTTTCAATGTTCAAAAGAACTTTCGGGGGTGGGACTTGGGCACTGAACATGCTGATTGGTTGAGCTCACACAGCATTTTATTTCAACCGGCATTTTAAAAAGTCTTTTGCGAGGTTCGTTCTGCGTTCAATAAATATCAGTCTTGCTCTTTCTGTCCGATGGCGCGTGTTCGTCTCAGCCATCGCACGGTCAATGTCCGTAATAGCTGATGATAACATACGTTGTCTTATTTTAAATCTAGCTTTACGAGCTTTCAGAATACGCTTTAGTATCAGTGCTCGTCTCTTTTCCGCCGTTTTGTCCTCTTTAGTAAACCAATACATAACCAGCAAAAACAGCGCTGCTTGAATCTCCTCGATACTTGTTATTGTTGCAGACAGTATCGCACAAAAATGATTCCTGTCCGTCTGTGACTGGAGGAGCAGTCGCGCGCAGTCCTACATCACCGGACTAATTTGCTTAATCTTCACGATACTTTAGACCGCAGTGGAAACGCAGACAGTAACAGGTCTGGGGGAAAAAAGTTCCTGTAAAAAAAGTTCCTGGTACAAATTGTTCCGGGTAATTTCGGTGGAAACAGGGCTATAGCTAGGAAGTGACTATTTTACATTTTGAACACCAAATATAAAACTAACTTTTCTACAGGGGACGTACGATCACCCTCAATCATCATGTAGCAAAGTCATTCACCATGTGAGTGCAAAGGGTCACTGGCTGAGAGCCGCTGGTTAGAGGCATGATTTAGAGAGCCTCCTTTACACCTGTTCTCAACAAGAACATTCTGACTAGGAAGTGACTCTTCCTGATTGAGGGTGCTCACCAGGTAATGCGCAAAACTTTCAGAGAAACTTCTGCGGCTGGGAGGAGAACAGAGCAGCAGCCGGGCGGCCGGCATGTTGCAGCGGAGACAGATGTTGCTGTCAGAATCGCTCGGCGGAGTTCCGTTCTCCACTCAGCATCGGTGACACATCTGCCAACACGCGCTGGAGGAGGTGCTGAGAAACGTCCTGCTGTCAATCATTCTCCTGTTAATCTCGTCTCCCCCGCGCTGTTGCCAGTGAGTCATGCGCATAATTCTGGGGCTAAGCTTGAACTACAAAAGCTTTTAAAATATTCTTTTGTAAAAGTTCCAATCAGCAGTTTTTAATCGGCGGAGAGGTGTTCATCAGCAGGCACGATGTGTATCGACAGCGGTGGAGCGTTCTTGTCACCTGTAAATCATTCAAGCATTTTTTTTTCGCCTTTACTTTTGCTTTTACACATTAGCGTGGCTGGCACGTTTGCTGGCACAAGCAGAATGAAGCCCGAGCACTCAACATGATGAGCTCTGCAGGCAGCTTATCAGCTTCGGCAGAGTGTACAAACACAGGAGAATCTGCTTGGCTGGGAAAGCGCTATTGACAAAACCTCAAAATTCATCCGCACGGACATATTGAGAATGGAACAGTATAGGGGCTTTAGTTACCATAACCAGTGGCTCTGTATCGCTCATGAACCCGTCTTTGGCTAGAGCGAGACAGAAAGGTTCATGTACAGTACATTTCAGCAAGATTGGGACTTGCTAGGGTGCCGAAAGAATTCTGGACAACGTGAAGAAGAATTTTCTTCACTAATTAAATGAATAGTTCCTTAATTCAATAGCTTGTCCTTGCATTCCTCACCGAGGCTGCAGCTTTTCATAAATGTATGAAGTTACAATTTAAATCTGATGTCATTTTTTGTTCAATGCTTTTTCTGTGCAAACTTAATATGCAGGATCTTTTAAAAAGTTATTAAGTTTATTCCACAGGAAAAAATATGTACAGTGAGTACTTTCATTCAGCAATGATGCATTAAAGGGGTCATGAACTGAGAAATCAAATTTCCCTTGAGCTTTTGACATATAAGAGTAGAAGTGTGAACCTACACTGGTCTCACGGTTCGGTTCGATTGCGATTATCATGCCATCAATTCGGTTCGGTTCGATCATATCACGATGCATCACAATGCACTGCATCCTCATGTATATAATTTTGTCAGTCAGTTATATGACCTGAACCTTTCATTTTACCGGCTCAAAGAAAACACGCTTCTTGAATGTATCAAACATCAAACAAAACTCAAGTCTGGGCACAGATGACAACAGGAGCGTTTAGAACAAATACACAAAACTAAAAGCCACTTCAGGAGGTGGTCTGGGCCGCATTACAGTGAAAGTTAAACTCTAAATGCATCTAGTTGTTGAAACATTTT
Organism: Gobio occitaniae; assembly: GCA_033150135.1. Lineage (NCBI taxonomy): Eukaryota > Metazoa > Chordata > Actinopteri > Cypriniformes > Gobionidae > Gobio > Gobio occitaniae. The sequence continues at coordinate 496,268 of JARQWZ010000335.1, forward strand.
ACTCCTCCCAACAATGCTAAAAAATAAACGTGTGAGAGTTATGGGCTATGTGACATGTTATAGCCAGATATGACAGCGCTACTGAAGCACGCATCACAAACTACGCATCAAGCCAGCACACAAACTACTGCAAATAAAACCGAAAGCAAGTCGCAGGTGCTCAACTTACAATCATGTTTTGGTGACGTGAACTCCAATAAATCTGCATATAGTGCGAGAATTGGAGCTCGGATTTATGTCCGTTTTGCGGAGATACATTTATGTGACCAAATGTAAATGAAACCGTTTTGATAAATCAGATATATATCAGATCTGTAAAAACACATGAAGTGACCAGGTGTAAACATGCCCTTTAAGAACTCTAACGTTGCTATAATTTGATCCATTTTTGGCTGAGCTGGGTCCACCTTGGCATTGACAGGCGTTAACAGCTCATGATGTAAACGGCTGATGTGGATTCTTCTCAAGTGGTATTATTACCCCATGTACATTTTATTTGTGCGTGACATGATTTACACACAGCACGTGTGTCATCTCCAGGTCGTGCTTACCAGGTTGTTCATAAAAGCCGAAATGTGCCCAGATGCCTGCTTTTAAAGTAGTTGGAGCATTTTAATTACTCGCACTCGCGTCTCGCCTCCCTCTGCCTTTGTGTGCTACCGCGACGTACATTATATTATAATCGGTTATGGTCTATTACTGAACCGATACCAAATCGTCCATGTCTGCATCGCGATGCATCGAAGAAACGATTCATTTCGACTATAAGAATATCCTATAAGTTGCAGAACTGAAAACTTCCTTGTTAGTCTAAAAACAGCTTTTATTGTAACTAAGCCCAGAGAACGTCTCGTTGTTGTTCTTAGATGTTTGAAAGAAGAAGATCAAGGCCTACTTCATCATCGCAACTTTGGCCCCGCCTACTGGCATGTTAGTGAGATGACGAGGAGTGAAGAGCGATACAGGATCACTGGAATAAAAATAACATTACCTTCCAAAGGATCCTAATGTTAGGAATGTGTATTTATTTTCAACAATGTGAATGTCTCTGTCATGGGCGTCACTAGGCCCTTTTTAGGGGGGCTTCAGCCAACACCCCTAAACTTCTGTCCAGCCCGCCTGAAAATGTGTGATTAACCTTTCAAACATGAAACTGGCAGGAGGCTTCGGCTTCGTCACGTTTTTTAATCTGCGTTAATCAGCGTGTTCTTCAATCCACAGCGGTGTGGAACAGAGCGCAAGTCCGAAGCAGAGGTGTTTGTGTTGATCTGAGCCTCATTGGTCTGTCGCCGCACATCAATGTCAAAATATTTGAACCAATCAAATCACAGTAGGCGGGCTTTACGTTCACACAGAAGCTGCGCTGACTCAGCGTGAATTTTAGCAGCATGACTCGACGTCAAGTGCGAGATATGTAGCTAAACTAAAAATTTCATATTTGACAGCTGCTTCTTTAAGTCAGAAATGTTAAACAAATGACAAAAAAATTCAGGCAAATGAATACACTTTTGTCTAATTTCGCCATTTTGATTTGAAATAGGCCTATGTAATGTCATTCATATAATAATTAACAAACAAGAAATATTAACAAAGCCGTTTTCTTCAGATTAGGCATAAGATTAATAGTAAGGAATGTGTGCATATTGTAAAGGAATAATTCCATGTGTAGCTCTCAGTAAATAAAAAAGCACAGCTTTTTTCATCCTGTATTGGGCATAAGATTGGAAATGAATGTGTGCGTATTGTGAAATAATTAAATACATTTAGTTACCTATCTTTCCTGTTAGCCTTCAGTAAATTAACATCTATGAAAATGATTCATAAAACATATAAATATCAGTTAAACATATGTTTACTGTCTTCACTGACGAAAATGGAAAAACTTTATCAGTCATATCTGCACTGACATGGTTTTCAAGCTGTTGTTATCTTTTTTTTAGGCGTTCAAAACATCTTAAAATGCATATATGTAGATCATAGAAATCAACATTTTCTTGAGGGGTCATGCCCCCGAAACGAAAAAAAAAAAAAAACAGACAATATCCTAATATGCATACTAATAAGCTACTAGTTAATAGTGAGAATTGGACCCTAAACTAAAGTGTCACCATTTTCTTTTTCATACCCTCACTAGGGGCTGAGCTCCCCTAAAATGAAAATCCTAGAATCGCCCCTGGTCTCAGTTGGGCATTATTTGTATTTACTACATTTCACTGTGGATTCTTTGGGAAATCAGTTGCAAATTCCACACAGACTTTTACGATATGTAATAATGCCACAACATGTTAATTCTATTGCCTAATCTGTGACCAGTGATTTCTGATATGTAATGATTTGTGTACAATCAAATGTTCTTTGTCTATGACTAAACACTCAATTTCATATTGTTTCTCTCAGTAGGATAAAAACAATCTGTTAATTAAAACTGTGATTAAATTATATATAGAAAGCGATCAAAGAATGCTCCCTTCACAATCGCTGGAGCTGTCAATCAAACAGCGCGAGTTGCTCAGCGACTGAGTTCTGGACTCTCGCCAAAACTCCCGTAATAATCAAATCTCTTATTCATGATGAAGGCATTCGTTAGTGTGAGTTGCAATGACGAGATTACTGCACTCAACATGTCTGTGATTGGCTACGATGCTCATCACTGCAACCTTTCATGCCACAATCTAAATATAATGCTATAATCCAAGAGTTTTCAAACTTTATGATGCCAAGGACCCCCAAATGATGAACCTTTATGAGGGACCCCCTTCCTAAAATCCATCTATTTTTATGTACGAAAAACCTTAAAACTGTTAGATAAATAGTAAGGTTGACATTATGAATACAACATATTGTTTCCCAAATTAAATTGGCTATTAATGTTGGATGTATAAACCCGATTTTCAATTAAAAATTATTTGTATAAGCAACTTTCACAATAAATGTATGCAAGCAGCGCACGTACTGTGTTAAGAAAACTGTCTTACAACCCCTGTGAGCGAGATAAAGGGGACTATAGTGAGAGAAACACACTAGAAAGCAAACATATACAATTCTGGAATGTATACGGCAAGAAAGGAGAGAAAAATGTAGAAATGAAACCGTTAGAATATTCGGTAGACTTTACCCATTTTTGCTTTGTCTTTTTATTCTCTGAAATTTTCTGGGGACCCCTTATGACCTTCTGGAGGACCCCAGTTTGAAAACCCCTGCTATAATCAACACTTTTCACGGTTAGTTAAAGGGTTAGTTCACCCAAAAATGAAAATTCTGTCATTAATTACTTACCCTCATGTCGTTCGACACCCGTCAGACCTCCGTTCATCTTCGGAACACAAATGAAGATATTTTAGTTGAAATCCGAGGGCTCAGAAAGGCCTCCATTGGCTCAATGCACTTTACACTCTCAAGACACATAAAAGGTACTAAAGACGTCGTTACAAAGTCCATCTCACTACAGTGGTTCTAAAATAACTTTATGAATCGGCGAGAATAGTTTTTGTGGGCAAAAAAACCCTAAATAACGACTTATATAGTGATGAAGATTTCTAAACAAGGCATCATGAAGCTTCGAAGCGTTATGAATCAATGAGCCGAATTATGATTCGGATTGCATGTCAAACCGCCAAACTGCTGAAATTTGGCGATTCAAACTGCTGATTCGACTCGCTGATTCATAACGCTTCGAAGCTTCATGAGGCCGTGTTTTGAAATCGTCATCACTATATAAGTTGTTATTTAGGGTTTTTTTGCACACAAAAATTATTCTCGTCGCTTCATAAAGTTATTGTAGAGCCGCTGTAGTGAGATGGACTTTGTAACGACGTCTTTAGTACCTTTTAAGGGTCTTGAGAGTGTAAAGTGCCATTGTGCCAATGGAGGCCTTTCAGAGCCATCAGATTTCAACTCAAATATCTTCATTTCTGTTCTGAAGATGAACGGAGGTCTTACGGGTGTCCAACGACATGAGGGTAAGTAATTAATGACAGAATTTTCATATTTGGGTGAACTAACCCTTTAACCGTGACAGCTGTAACAGTAAAAACGTGCTAAAAGTACACATGTAATGAAAGGGACTACAGAGATTCGGGACATACAGGACATGGGTTGCACCCTGCAGGAAGCAAAACAATAAAATAATAATTACTACAGTAAATTGCAGATTTAACAGGCTCACCTGTACTGCGATCATAACGAAGGTTATCATAAGCTGTGAAGTGGGGCTGATGAATTTTGGAGGCGTGACGGACTTCTTGCCCTGCTCGAAGATCCGGTAGATCCTGTTGGTCTTTGTGAGCATGGCGGAGTACGTAATGCTCATGCCCAGACCCAGCAGCAGCCTGCGGAAAGCACACACCACAGTTGTCGGCTCAGCGATCATGAGGAAGGTGATGAGGTAGATGAGGAAGATTCCGGTCAGGAGCACGTAGCTGAGCTCGCGACCCGCGGCCCTCACGATGGGGGTGTCGTTGAAGCGGATGAAGGTAATAATGACGGACAGGGTTGCCATGATGCCAAGAATAGCCAGAAATAGAGGGATGACGGCCCAGGGAGAATGCCACTCCAGCTTGATGATGGGAGTTGGCCGGCAGGCAGTGCGGTTGAGGGTCGGCCGCATGTCGAAAGGGCACATCTCGCAGTTGAACTCGTCAGCTTGGAACTGATACCCGTCACACAGCTCACAGTGCCAGCAGCACGGGACACCCTTCACCATCTTCTTCCTCTCACCCGATTGGCACGGAAAACTGCAAACAGAGTCCGGAATCTGACGGGATCCACCAGTCCACTGCATGTCTTCTACCTGATGAAATACAGAGAACATTTAAAGAGAACTAAACTAGAAAAAAATGTTAATCGGTACATAATAAAGGGTTAGTTCACCCAAAAATGAAAATTCTGTCATCATTTACTCGTTCAACACAAGATATTTTTAATGAAATCTGAGATATTTCTGTCCCTCTATTGAAGCTGTCAACTACAACTCTGACGCTTCAAAAAAGTTCATGAAAAGATCGCAAAACTAATCCATATGAATTGAGTGGTTTAGTCGAAATTTTCTAAAGAGACTTGATTGCTTTATATGATGAACAGGATTATTTTAAGCTTTTATTCACATTGAAACATTGAACAACACACACATCAGCTGTGGTAATGAAGCTTAAGCATGATCACTTGATGTGAGAGAACCACTGAGGTTCATTCTTATGTTACGCAGCACGTTTGAGCTTCAGCAAGAACCAATGAGGTTCATTCTTATGTTACGCAGCACGTTTGAGCTTCAGCAAGAACCAATGAGGTTCATTCTTATGTTACGCAGCACGTTTGAGCTTCAGCAAGAACCAATGAGGTTCATTCTTGTGTTACGCAGCACGTTTGAGCTTCAGCAAGAACCAATGAGGTTCATTCTTGTGTTACGCAGCACGTTTGAGCTTCAGCAAGAACCAATGAGGTTCATTCTAGTGTTACGCAGCACGGTTGAGCTTCAGCAAGAACCAATGAGGTTCATTCTCGTGTTACGCAGCACGTTTGAGCTTCAGTGAGAACCAATGAGGTTCATTCTTGTGTTACGCAGCACGTTTGAGCTTCAGCAAGAACCAATGAGGTTCATTCTTGTGTTACGCATCACGTTTGAGCTTCAGCAAGAACCAATGAGGTTCATTCTTATGTTACGCATCACGTTTGAGCTTCAGCAATATCCAATGAGGTTCATTCTAGTGTTACACAGCACGTTTGAGCTTCAGCGAGAACCAATGAGGTTAATTCTCGTGTTACGCAGCACGTTTGAGCTTCAGCAAGAACCAATGAGGTTCATTCTTATGTTACGCATCACGTTTGAGCTTCAGCAAGAACCAATGAGGTTAATTCTCGTGTTACGCATCACGGTTGAGCTTCAGCAAGAACTAATGAGGTTCATTCTTATGTTACGCATCACGTTTGAGCTTCAGCAATAACCAATGAGGTTAATTCTAGTGTTAAACAGCACGTTTGAGCTTCAGCAAGAACCAATGAGGTTCATTCTCGTTTTACGCATCACGTTTGAGCTTCAGCAAGATCCAATGAGGTTCATTCTTGTGTTATGCAGTACGTTTGAGCTTCAGCAAGAACCAATGAGGTTCATTCTTGTGTTACGCATCACGTTTGAGCTTCCACAAGAACCAATGAGGTTCATTCTTGTGTTATGCAGTACGGTTGAGCTTCAGCAAGAACCAATGAGGTTCATTCTTGTGTTATGCAGTACGTTTGAGCTTCCACAAGAACCAATGAGGTTCAATCTTGTGTTATGCAGTACGTTTGAGCTTCAGCAAGAACCAATGAGGTTCATTCTTGTGTTACGCATCACGTTTGAGCTTCCACAAGATCCAATGAGGTTCATTCTTGTGTTATGCAGTACGGTTGAGCTTCAGCAAGAACCAATGAGGTTCATTCTCGTGTTACGCATCACGTTTGAGCTTCTGCAGGATCCAATGAGGTTCATTCTTGTGTTACGCATCACGTTTGAGCTTCTGCAGGATCCAATGAGGTTCATTCTTGTGTTATGCAGTACGGTTGAGCTTCAGCAAGAACCAATGAGGTTCATTCTCGTGTTACGCATCACGTTTGAGCTTCTGCAGGAACCAATGAGGTTCATTCTTGTGTTACGCAGCACGTTTGAGCTTCCTCAAGAACCAATGAGGTTCATTCTTGTGTTACGCATCACGTTTGAGCTTCAGCAAGAACCAATGAGGTTCATTCTCGTGTTACACAGCACGTTTGAGCTTCCTCAAGAACCAATGAGGTTCATTCTTGTGTTACGCATCACGTTTGAGCTTCAGCAAGAACCAATGAGGTTCATTCTCGTGTTACACAGCACGTTTGAGCTTCCTCAAGAACCAATGTGGTTCATTCTTGGGTTACACAGCACGTTTGAGCTTCAGCAAGAACCAATGAGGTTCATTCTCGTGTTACACAGCACGTTTGAGCTTCAGCAAGAACCAATGAGGTTCATTCTTGTGTTACCCATCACGTTTGAGCTTCAACAAGAACCAATGAGGTTCATTCTCGTGTTACACAGCACGTTTGAGCTTCAACAAGAACCAATGAGGTTCATTCTCGTGTTACCCATCACGTTTGAGCTTCAACAAGAACCAATGAGGTTCATTCTCGTGTTACCCATCACGTTTGAGCTTCAGCAAGAACCAATGAGGTTCATTCTCGTGTTACGCAGCACGGTTGAGCTTCAGCAAGAACCAATGAGGTTCATTCTCGTGTTACGCATCACGTTTGAGCTTCAGCAAGAACCAATGAGGTTCATTCTTATGTTACGCATCATGTTTGAGCTTCAGCAAGAACCAATGAGGTTCATTCTTATGTTACGCATCACATTTGTGCTTCCACAAGATCCAATGAGGTTCATTCTTGTGTTACGCATCACATTTGTGCTTCCACAAGATCCAATGAGGTTCATTCTCGTGTTACGCATCACATTTGTGCTTCCACAAGATCCAATGAGGTTCATTCTTGTGTTACGCATCACATTTGTGCTTCCACAAGATCCAATGAGGTTCATTCTCGTGTTACGCATCACATTTGTGCTTCAGCAAGAACCAATGAGGTTAATTCTCGTGTTACGCATCACATTTGTGCTTCCACAAGATCCAATGAGGTTCATTCTTGTGTTACGCAGCACGTTTGAGCTTCAGCAAGAACCAATGAGGTTCATTCTTGTGTTACGCAGCACGTTTGTGCTTCCACAAGAACCAATGAGTTTCATTCTTGTGTTACGCAGTACGTTTGAGCTTCAGCAAGAACCAATGAGGTTCATTCTAGTGTTACGCAGCACGTTTGAGCTTCAGCGAGAACCAATGAGGTTAATTCTCGTGTTACGCAGCACGTTTGAGCTTCAGCAAGAACCAATGAGGTTCATTCTTATGTTACGCATCACGTTTGAGCTTCAGCAAGAACCAATGAGGTTAATTCTCGTGTTACGCATCACGGTTGAGCTTCAGCAAGAACTAATGAGGTTCATTCTTATGTTACGCATCACGTTTGAGCTTCAGCAATAACCAATGAGGTTCATTCTTATGTTACGCATCACGTTTGAGCTTCAGCAAGAACCAATGAGGTTCATTCTTGTGTTACGCATCACGTTTGAGCTTCAGCAAGAACCAATGAGGTTCATTCTCGTGTTACACAGCACGTTTGAGCTTCAGCAAGAACCAATGAGGTTCATTCTTGTGTTACGCAGCACGGTTGAGCTTCAGCAAGAACCAATGAGGTTCATTCTCGTGTTACACAGCACGTTTGAGCTTCCTCAAGAACCAATGAGGTTCATTCTTGTGTTACGCATCACGTTTGAGCTTCAGCAAGAACCAATGAGGTTCATTCTCGTGTTACACAGCACGTTTGAGCTTCAGCAAGAACCAATGAGGTTCATTCTCGTGTTACGCAGCACGGTTGAGCTTCAGCAAGAACCAATGAGGTTCATTCTCGTGTTACCCATCACGTTTGAGCTTCAACAAGAACCAATGAGGTTCATTCTCGTGTTACCCATCACGTTTGAGCTTCAGCAAGAACCAATGAGCTTCATTCTCGTGTTACGCAGCACGGTTGAGCTTCAGCAAGAACCAATGAGGTTCATTCTCGTGTTACGCAGCACGGTTGAGCTTCAGCAAGAACCAATGAGGTTCATTCTCGTGTTACGCATCACGTTTGAGCTTCAGCAAGAACCAATGAGGTTCATTCTTATGTTACGCATCATGTTTGAGCTTCAGCAAGAACCAATGAGGTTCATTCTTATGTTACGCATCACATTTGTGCTTCCACAAGATCCAATGAGGTTCATTCTTGTGTTACGCATCACATTTGTGCTTCCACAAGATCCAATGAGGTTCATTCTTGTGTTACGCATCACATTTGTGCTTCAGCAAGAACCAATGAGGTTCATTCTCGTGTTACGCATCACATTTGTGCTTCCACAAGATCCAATGAGGTTCATTCTTGTGTTACGCAGCACGTTTGAGCTTCAGCAAGAACCAATGAGGTTAATTCTTGTGTTACGCAGCACGTTTGAGCTTCAGCAAGAACCAATGAGGTTCATTCTTGTGTTACGCAGCACGTTTGAGCTTCAGCAAGAACCAATGAGGTTCATTCTTGTGTTACGCAGCACGTTTGTGCTTCCACAAGAACCAATGAGGTTCATTCTTGTGTTACGCAGTACGTTTGAGCTTCAGCAAGAACCAATGAGGTTCATTCTTGTGTTACGCAGCACGTTTGAGCTTTAGCGAGAACCAATGAGGTTCATTCTCGTGTTACGCATCACGTTTGTGCTTCCACAAGAACCAATGAGGTTCATTCTTGTGTTACGCATCACGTTTGTGCTTCAGCAATAACCAATGAGGTTCATTCTAGTGTTAAACAGCACGTTTGAGCTTCAGCGAGAACCAATGAGGTTCATTCTCGTGTTACGCAGCACGTTTGAGCTTCAGCAAGAACCAATGAGGTTCATTCTTGTGTTACGCAGCACGTTTGAGCTTCAGCAAGAACCAATGAGGTTCATTCTTGTGTTACGCAGCACGTTTCAGCTTTAGCAAGAACCAATGAGGTTCATTCTTGTGTTACGCAGCACGTTTGAGCTTCAGCGAGAACCAATGAGGTTCATTCTTGTGTTACGCAGCACGTTTGAGCTTCAGCAAGAACCAATGAGGTTCATTCTTGTGTTACGCATCACGTTTGAGCTTCAGCGAGAACCAATGAGGTTCATTCTTGTGTTACGCAGCACGTTTGAGCTTCAGCGAGAACCAATGAGGTTCATTCTTGTGTTACGCAGCACGTTTGTGCTTCCACAAGAACCAATGAGGTTCATTCTTGTGTTACGCAGTACGTTTGAGCTTCAGCAAGAACCAATGAGGTTCATTCTAGTGTTACGCAGCACGTTTGTGCTTCCACAAGAACCAATGAGGTTCATTCTCGTGTTACGCAGTACGTTTGTGCTTCCACAAGAACCAATGAGGTTCATTCTCGTGTTACGCAGTACGTTTGAGCTTCAGCAAGAACCAATGAGGTTCATTCTTGTGTTACGCAGCACGTTTGAGCTTCAGCGAGAACCAATGAGGTTCATTCTTGTGTTACGCAGTACGTTTGAGCTTCAGCAAGAACCAATGAGGTTCATTCTAGTGTTACGCAGCACGTTTGTGCTTCCACAAGAACCAATGAGGTTCATTCTCGTGTTACGCAGTACGTTTGTGCTTCCACAAGAACCAATGAGGTTCATTCTCGTGTTACGCAGTACGTTTGAGCTTCAGCAAGAACCAATGAGGTTCATTCTTGTGTTACGCAGTACGTTTGAGCTTCAGCAAGAACCAATGAGGTTCATTCTAGTGTTATGCAGCACGTTTGAGCTTCAGCGAGAACCAATGAGGTTCATTCTCGTGTTACGCATCACGTTTGTGCTTCCACAAGAACCAATGAGGTTCATTCTTGTGTTACGCAGCACGTTTGAGCTTCAGCAAGAACCAATGAGGTTCATTCTTGTGTTACGCAGCACGTTTGAGCTTCAGCAAGAACCAATGAGGTTCATTCTTGTGTTACGCAGCACGTTTGAGCTTCAGCAAGAACCAATGAGGTTCATTCTTGTGTTACGCATCACGTTTGAGCTTCAGCAAGAACCAATGAGGTTCATTCTTATGTTACGCATCACGTTTGAGCTTCAGCAATATCCAATGAGGTTCATTCTAGTGTTACACAGCACGTTTGAGCTTCAGCGAGAACCAATGAGGTTAATTCTCGTGTTACGCAGCACGTTTGAGCTTCAGCAAGAACCAATGAGGTTCATTCTTATGTTACGCATCACGTTTGAGCTTCAGCAAGAACCAATGAGGTTAATTCTCGTGTTACGCATCACGGTTGAGCTTCAGCAAGAACTAATGAGGTTCATTCTTATGTTACGCATCACGTTTGAGCTTCAGCAATAACCAATGAGGTTAATTCTAGTGTTAAACAGCACGTTTGAGCTTCAGCAAGAACCAATGAGGTTCATTCTCGTTTTACGCATCACGTTTGAGCTTCAGCAAGATCCAATGAGGTTCATTCTTGTGTTATGCAGTACGTTTGAGCTTCAGCAAGAACCAATGAGGTTCATTCTTGTGTTACGCATCACGTTTGAGCTTCCACAAGAACCAATGAGGTTCATTCTTGTGTTATGCAGTACGGTTGAGCTTCAGCAAGAACCAATGAGGTTCATTCTTGTGTTATGCAGTACGTTTGAGCTTCCACAAGAACCAATGAGGTTCAATCTTGTGTTATGCAGTACGTTTGAGCTTCAGCAAGAACCAATGAGGTTCATTCTTGTGTTACGCATCACGTTTGAGCTTCCACAAGATCCAATGAGGTTCATTCTTGTGTTATGCAGTACGGTTGAGCTTCAGCAAGAACCAATGAGGTTCATTCTCGTGTTACGCATCACGTTTGAGCTTCTGCAGGATCCAATGAGGTTCATTCTTGTGTTACGCATCACGTTTGAGCTTCTGCAGGATCCAATGAGGTTCATTCTTGTGTTATGCAGTACGGTTGAGCTTCAGCAAGAACCAATGAGGTTCATTCTCGTGTTACGCATCACGTTTGAGCTTCTGCAGGAACCAATGAGGTTCATTCTTGTGTTACGCAGCACGTTTGAGCTTCCTCAAGAACCAATGAGGTTCATTCTTGTGTTACGCATCACGTTTGAGCTTCAGCAAGAACCAATGAGGTTCATTCTCGTGTTACACAGCACGTTTGAGCTTCCTCAAGAACCAATGAGGTTCATTCTTGTGTTACGCATCACGTTTGAGCTTCAGCAAGAACCAATGAGGTTCATTCTCGTGTTACACAGCACGTTTGAGCTTCCTCAAGAACCAATGTGGTTCATTCTTGGGTTACACAGCACGTTTGAGCTTCAGCAAGAACCAATGAGGTTCATTCTCGTGTTACACAGCACGTTTGAGCTTCAGCAAGAACCAATGAGGTTCATTCTTGTGTTACCCATCACGTTTGAGCTTCAACAAGAACCAATGAGGTTCATTCTCGTGTTACACAGCACGTTTGAGCTTCAACAAGAACCAATGAGGTTCATTCTCGTGTTACCCATCACGTTTGAGCTTCAACAAGAACCAATGAGGTTCATTCTCGTGTTACCCATCACGTTTGAGCTTCAGCAAGAACCAATGAGGTTCATTCTCGTGTTACGCAGCACGGTTGAGCTTCAGCAAGAACCAATGAGGTTCATTCTCGTGTTACGCATCACGTTTGAGCTTCAGCAAGAACCAATGAGGTTCATTCTTATGTTACGCATCATGTTTGAGCTTCAGCAAGAACCAATGAGGTTCATTCTTATGTTACGCATCACATTTGTGCTTCCACAAGATCCAATGAGGTTCATTCTTGTGTTACGCATCACATTTGTGCTTCCACAAGATCCAATGAGGTTCATTCTCGTGTTACGCATCACATTTGTGCTTCCACAAGATCCAATGAGGTTCATTCTTGTGTTACGCATCACATTTGTGCTTCCACAAGATCCAATGAGGTTCATTCTCGTGTTACGCATCACATTTGTGCTTCAGCAAGAACCAATGAGGTTAATTCTCGTGTTACGCATCACATTTGTGCTTCCACAAGATCCAATGAGGTTCATTCTTGTGTTACGCAGCACGTTTGAGCTTCAGCAAGAACCAATGAGGTTCATTCTTGTGTTACGCAGCACGTTTGTGCTTCCACAAGAACCAATGAGTTTCATTCTTGTGTTACGCAGTACGTTTGAGCTTCAGCAAGAACCAATGAGGTTCATTCTAGTGTTACGCAGCACGTTTGAGCTTCAGCGAGAACCAATGAGGTTAATTCTCGTGTTACGCAGCACGTTTGAGCTTCAGCAAGAACCAATGAGGTTCATTCTTATGTTACGCATCACGTTTGAGCTTCAGCAAGAACCAATGAGGTTAATTCTCGTGTTACGCATCACGGTTGAGCTTCAGCAAGAACTAATGAGGTTCATTCTTATGTTACGCATCACGTTTGAGCTTCAGCAATAACCAATGAGGTTCATTCTTATGTTACGCATCACGTTTGAGCTTCAGCAAGAACCAATGAGGTTAATTCTCGTGTTACACAGCACGTTTGAGCTTCAGCAAGAACCAATGAGGTTAATTCTCGTGTTACGCAGCACGTTTGAGCTTCAGCAAGAACCAATGAGGTTCATTCTTATGTTACGCATCACGTTTGAGCTTCAGCAAGAACCAATGAGGTTAATTCTCGTGTTACGCATCACGGTTGAGCTTCAGCAAGAACTAATGAGGTTCATTCTTATGTTACGCATCACGTTTGAGCTTCAGCAATAACCAATGAGGTTCATTCTAGTGTTAAACAGCACGTTTGAGCTTCAGCGAGAACCAATGAGGTTAATTCTCGTGTTACCCATCACGTTTGAGCTTCAGCAAGAACCAATGAGGTTAATTCTAGTGTTAAACAGCACGTTTGAGCTTCAGCAAGAACCAATGAGGTTCATTCTCGTTTTAAGCATCACGTTTGAGCTTCAGCAAGAACCAATGAGGTTCATTCTTGTGTTACGCATCACATTTGTGCTTCCACAAGATCCAATGAGGTTCATTCTTGTGTTATGCAGTACGGTTGAGCTTCAGCAAGAACCAATGAGGTTCATTCTCGTGTTACGCATCACGTTTGAGCTTCTGCAGGAACCAATGAGTTTCATTCTTGTGTTACGCAGCACGTTTGAGCTTCCTCAAGAACCAATGAGGTTCATTCTTGTGTTACGCATCACGTTTGAGCTTCAGCAAGAACCAATGAGGTTCATTCTCGTGTTACACAGCACGTTTGAGCTTCCTCAAGAACCAATGAGGTTCATTCTTGTGTTACGCATCACGTTTGAGCTTCAGCAAGAACCAATGAGGTTCATTCTCGTGTTACACAGCACGTTTGAGCTTCAGCAAGAACCAATGAGGTTCATTCTTGTGTTACGCAGCACGGTTGAGCTTCAGCAAGAACCAATGAGGTTCATTCTCGTGTTACACAGCACGTTTGAGCTTCCTCAAGAACCAATGAGGTTCATTCTTGTGTTACGCATCACGTTTGAGCTTCAGCAAGAACCAATGAGGTTCATTCTCGTGTTACACAGCACGTTTGAGCTTCAGCAAGAACCAATGAGGTTCATTCTCGTGTTACGCAGCACGGTTGAGCTTCAGCAAGAACCAATGAGGTTCATTCTCGTGTTACCCATCACGTTTGAGCTTCAACAAGAACCAATGAGGTTCATTCTCGTGTTACCCATCACGTTTGAGCTTCAGCAAGAACCAATGAGCTTCATTCTCGTGTTACGCAGCACGGTTGAGCTTCAGCAAGAACCAATGAGGTTCATTCTCGTGTTACGCAGCACGGTTGAGCTTCAGCAAGAACCAATGAGGTTCATTCTCGTGTTACGCATCACGTTTGAGCTTCAGCAAGAACCAATGAGGTTCATTCTTATGTTACGCATCATGTTTGAGCTTCAGCAAGAACCAATGAGGTTCATTCTTATGTTACGCATCACATTTGTGCTTCCACAAGATCCAATGAGGTTCATTCTTGTGTTACGCATCACATTTGTGCTTCCACAAGATCCAATGAGGTTCATTCTTGTGTTACGCATCACATTTGTGCTTCAGCAAGAACCAATGAGGTTCATTCTCGTGTTACGCATCACATTTGTGCTTCCACAAGATCCAATGAGGTTCATTCTTGTGTTACGCAGCACGTTTGAGCTTCAGCAAGAACCAATGAGGTTAATTCTTGTGTTACGCAGCACGTTTGAGCTTCAGCAAGAACCAATGAGGTTCATTCTTGTGTTACGCAGCACGTTTGAGCTTCAGCAAGAACCAATGAGGTTCATTCTTGTGTTACGCAGCACGTTTGTGCTTCCACAAGAACCAATGAGGTTCATTCTTGTGTTACGCAGTACGTTTGAGCTTCAGCAAGAACCAATGAGGTTCATTCTTGTGTTACGCAGCACGTTTGAGCTTTAGCGAGAACCAATGAGGTTCATTCTCGTGTTACGCATCACGTTTGTGCTTCCACAAGAACCAATGAGGTTCATTCTTGTGTTACGCATCACGTTTGTGCTTCAGCAATAACCAATGAGGTTCATTCTAGTGTTAAACAGCACGTTTGAGCTTCAGCGAGAACCAATGAGGTTCATTCTCGTGTTACGCAGCACGTTTGAGCTTCAGCAAGAACCAATGAGGTTCATTCTTGTGTTACGCAGCACGTTTGAGCTTCAGCAAGAACCAATGAGGTTCATTCTTGTGTTACGCAGCACGTTTCAGCTTTAGCAAGAACCAATGAGGTTCATTCTTGTGTTACGCAGCACGTTTGAGCTTCAGCGAGAACCAATGAGGTTCATTCTTGTGTTACGCAGCACGTTTGAGCTTCAGCAAGAACCAATGAGGTTCATTCTTGTGTTACGCATCACGTTTGAGCTTCAGCGAGAACCAATGAGGTTCATTCTTGTGTTACGCAGCACGTTTGAGCTTCAGCGAGAACCAATGAGGTTCATTCTTGTGTTACGCAGCACGTTTGTGCTTCCACAAGAACCAATGAGGTTCATTCTTGTGTTACGCAGTACGTTTGAGCTTCAGCAAGAACCAATGAGGTTCATTCTAGTGTTACGCAGCACGTTTGTGCTTCCACAAGAACCAATGAGGTTCATTCTCGTGTTACGCAGTACGTTTGTGCTTCCACAAGAACCAATGAGGTTCATTCTCGTGTTACGCAGTACGTTTGAGCTTCAGCAAGAACCAATGAGGTTCATTCTTGTGTTACGCAGCACGTTTGAGCTTCAGCGAGAACCAATGAGGTTCATTCTTGTGTTACGCAGTACGTTTGAGCTTCAGCAAGAACCAATGAGGTTCATTCTAGTGTTACGCAGCACGTTTGTGCTTCCACAAGAACCAATGAGGTTCATTCTCGTGTTACGCAGTACGTTTGTGCTTCCACAAGAACCAATGAGGTTCATTCTCGTGTTACGCAGTACGTTTGAGCTTCAGCAAGAACCAATGAGGTTCATTCTTGTGTTACGCAGTACGTTTGAGCTTCAGCAAGAACCAATGAGGTTCATTCTAGTGTTATGCAGCACGTTTGAGCTTCAGCGAGAACCAATGAGGTTCATTCTCGTGTTACGCATCACGTTTGTGCTTCCACAAGAACCAATGAGGTTCATTCTTGTGTTACGCAGCACGTTTGAGCTTCAGCAAGAACCAATGAGGTTCATTCTTGTGTTACGCAGCACGTTTGAGCTTCAGCAAGAACCAATGAGGTTCATTCTTGTGTTACACAGCACGTTTGAGCTTCAGCAAGAACCAATGAGGTTCATTCTTGTGTTACGCAGCACGTTTGAGCTTCAGCAAGAACCAATGAGGTTCATTCTTGTGTTACGCAGCACGTTTGAGCTTCAGCGAGAACCAATGAGGTTCATTCTTGTGTTACGCAGCACGTTTGAGCTTCAGCGAGAACCAATGAGGTTCATTCTTGTGTTACACAGCACGTTTGTGCTTCCACAAGAACCAATGAGGTTCATTCTTGTGTTACGCAGCACGTTTGAGCTTCAGCGAGAACCAATGAGGTTCATTCTCGTGTTACGCATCACGTTTGTGCTTCCACAAGAACCAATGAGGTTAATCCTTGTGTTACGCAGCACGTTTGAGCTTCAGCGAGAACCAATGAGGTTCATTCTAGTGTTACGCAGCACGTTTGAGCTTCAGCGAGAACCAATGAGGTTCATTCTCGTGTTACGCATCACGTTTGTGCTTCCACAAGAACCAATGAGGTTAATTCTTGTGTTACGCAGCACGTTTGTGCTTCCACAAGAACCAATGAGGTTCATTCTAGTGTTACGCAGCACGTTTGAGCTTCAGCGAGAACCAATGAGGTTCATTCTCGTGTTACGCAGCACGTTTGAGCTTCAGCAAGAACCAATGAGGTTCATTCTTGTGTTACGCAGCACGTTTGAGCTTCAGCAAGAACCAATGAGGTTCATTCTTGTGTTACGCATCACGTTTGAGCTTCAGCAAGAACCAATGAGGTTCATTCTCGTGTTACGCAGCACGTTTGAGCTTCCACAAGAACCAATGAGGTTCATTCTTGTGTTACGCAGTACGTTTGAGCTTCAGCAAGAACCAATGAGGTTCATTCTAGTGTTACGCAGCACGTTTGAGCTTCAGCGAGAACCAATGAGGTTCATTCTCGTGTTACGCATCACGTTTGTGCTTCCACAAGAACCAATGAGGTTAATTCTTGTGTTACGCATCACGTTTGTGCTTCCACAAGAACCAATGAGGTTCATTCTCGTGTTACGCAGTACGTTTGAGCTTCAGCAAGAACCAATGAGGTTCATTCTTGTGTTACGCAGCACGTTTGAGCTTCAGCAAGAACCAATGAGGTTCATTCTTGTGTTACGCAGCACGTTTGAGCTTCAGCAAGAACCAATGAGGTTCATTCTTGTGTTACGCAGCACGTTTGAGCTTCAGCAAGAACCAATGAGGTTCATTCTCGTGTTACCCATCACGTTTGAGCTTCAGCAAGAACCAATGAGGTTCATTCTAGTGTTACGCAGCACGTTTGAGCTTCAGCGAGAACCAATGAGGTTCATTCTCGTGTTACGCATCACGTTTGTGCTTCCACAAGAACCAATGAGGTTCATTCTTGTGTTACGCATCACGTTTGAGCTTCAGCAAGAACCAATGAGGTTCATTCTCGTGTTACGCAGTACGTTTGAGCTTCAGCAAGAACCAATGAGGTTCATTCTTGTGTTACGCAGCACGTTTGAGCTTCAGCAAGAACCAATGAGGTTCATTCTTGTGTTACGCAGCACGTTTGAGCTTCAGCAAGAACCAATGAGGTTCATTCTTGTGTTACCCATCACGTTTGAGCTTCAGCAAGAACCAATGAGGTTCATTCTAGTGTTACGCATCAGGTTTGAGCTTCAGCAAGAACCAATGAGGTTTCTTCTCGTGTTACGTGTTCTTGCGCATCAAGCAATTACAGTTGAGCTTCACTTCTCTCTTTATGTTCACTGATCAATGTTTTAATGTGAATAAAAGCCTACATTCAATCTGTTCATCATATAAAGTGATTGCGTCTCTTCAGAAAATGTGGACTAAACTGCTCAATCCATATGGATTTCTTTTACAATCTTTTTATGAACTATTTGAAGCGTCAAAGTAGTAGTTGTGAAGCTGTCAATGGAGGGACAGAAACGGATTTCATTAAAATATCTTCATTTGTTTCCAAAGATGAATGAATGTCTTACAGGTTTGGAACAACATGAGAGTGATTAAATGATGACAGAATTTTCATTTTCGGGTGAACTAACTCGTTGTCAATATAATTAAACTGTATGCTAATGTACAATTGGAGTCAATTTACATTGAGTCGCAGGTTATTGGTCCACTGGCCGATGACTCTGTATCCTGGACTAGTGGTGTTGGTCATCTGGTACTGAAAGATGTCATAGCGTCCAGGAGCGTCGCCATTTTCATTAAACAGAACGGCAGTGCCGGCGCTACCTGATAATCACAAAAGAAACATTCATATAATGTTATCATACAACAAGAAACATCATAAATGTCTTTATTTTCCCCAAAATAACTAATTCAACTCGTTTTATTTTATTGTTTTGTTTTCATTTTGTCTTTTGCATATTTATTAAATATGGAAAGTTTGGGAAGGACATATCAATGGGCTCATCTCATTTTATTGTGCAAGCTGATATTCCTGAAAGAGCAAAATTTAAATGCATATTGTTCTTTTTTGTCAACCATGAAGAAGGTGATCTCAAAGCTAATAGACATTGAATAAAAGCCACAAAACAGTTCTGATTTCAATGGGTCTTTAAAGAGATACATTAGAGGTGATAGTAATAGCTGAGAGGGTAAGCGTGATCACAGCTAGATATATCATAAAGAGATGAAGAGACTACAAACATCTGCCATGTAGACTCTCCATTCATGCATACTTTATAAAGCTGCATTTTAGATGCAGCAATATCTGTTTTTAGTCCATGGTTATATTTGAATGATAAACTCGGAATGCAGAATGAACAAACATTCAGCTGCTTCCATGTGATTGCGAGTGCTTTGAGTCTGTCTTTGTCAACCTGAATATGTGTATTTAGTTCAGTCATTAGATCCCTTCCTCCTCAGCAAGAACACATCATTCAACCACTCATAACCTGCTTCAGTTAGCCCTGGATGGATGAGCATTTGTCTTTTTCTCGTTTGTTCTTTCCTGTATAGGCGGAAGACAGCTTCATTTGAAATTCTGGTGTTGAAAAAAAGGACAGATTTTCTCCTTCACAATAATGCATATTGCTTGTTCAGCCAATTCCCTGCAGGAGAGCTCCCAACCAAATGTTTGCAAGATGACAGTCACTCTTGAGGAAGTGATTTAATGGGAATTCTTTCATGGATAGCTTCACAAAGTTAGATTTACTTGGCAGAACTTTGCCATTTTCTAGAGATTTTTTCAACTATACTGAACTATGAGGTCACACCAATGAGAAGCACTAATCACAGTCTGTATTTAATCGCACATTTACACATTTACCTTTAATATTGTGACATATTGCAAAATTAAACAGAATATTCTGCATATAATAATATAGGGCGGGGCTTGATTTTATCTTTCAGGAATTGATTGGATTACTGGTTAATATTATTTGCCCAACTGCACTGCCTTGGTTACTTAAATAGTAGACAAAATGTTATTTTAGGTGAATCAGTTTAATTTCTTTAGGAAAATATGCACTCATGAATTGTAAACAATATGTTTCTTAATTAAATAAATAAGAGTTGATCTTTGTATGTTATCTGTTAGGATATGCACTACCTTTTTGAAAGAAATTAATATTTTTATTCAGCATTAATTGATAATAAATTGATCAAAAGGAGACAGTAACGACATCATGTCACAAAACATTTCTATTTCAAATAAATGTTGCTCTTTTGGACTCTCTCTAAAAAAAAAAAAATAATAATAATAATATGTTTAATTTATAAAGCGACTTTCCCAGGCTCAAGGACGCTTTACAAGCAGTCACCTTTATTTCTCCAGCGCTCTTTTTACAACACAGATGCTTCAGATCATCTTTTCAGTGATGATAGGAAATTAATTTAGTTTTAGATGAAAAGCTAAAGTAAGTTTTTGATTAATTTCTGTTGTAAAAACTGATTTCACAATGTAAAAATACATATATATATATATTGCACAAAATGAAAACAATACTGTAAATATTATTATTATAAGTGTGAAAAAAATGAAAAGCACATAAAAAAAATAACAAGCATGATTTCATCTCTTAAATGTCTTAGTGTGTGTTTTGGTCATAATTTAGACTTTTTAAAATCTAATTTCAGCCTTTTATCTATAAATTAGGACTTTTAATCATATTTTCAACATTTTATTTTATAATTATGACTTAGCATGTCATTTTTCGTACTTTTAATCTCACTATTATGACTTTTAAAATCATCTTTTTGACTTTTTATCTAATAATGAGGACATTTAAAATCATATTTTAAACATTTTATCTCTTAATTATGACTTTATGATAATTGAAACGAGCTGATCAGTAATATAGTTGAACAAGCAGTAACAGAGTTGATTCACATAATCATAAATAGTCATTTCATATAGTTAATAATCATTTAGATGGACGGTAGACATTTGCCCAGTCCGGGAAAAGATAGGAGATGCAGTTGCAAATCATAGTACAATTATGAACTGAAAACAGAGATACAGCACATAATTATTAAGTAAACAAAATCAGAAACAAGTGGAATATAAAACATAAATAGAGAGAGAAAAACAGCTGTTAGCATAGGGTAAGGAGTACATTATGGCTGATAGTATTGGATGAACACAAGTAGGCTTTGAGTTATGATTTAAATACAGAGAGTGAGGTTACAGTCATTAGTGCCAGTGACGGAAAAAGACCTGCCGCCCATCGGTGACAAGCAAAATCTGTGTTCAGTAAGAAGTTCACAACCAGAAGATCGAAGAGATCGAGGCAGAACATAAGGAGACAGTAGTTCAGAGAGGTAAGGAGGAGCAAGACCATTGAGTGATTTAAAGGTAAGCAGAAGAATTTTGTAAGTAATGAGAGATGACACCGGAAGCCAATGGAGGTTAAATAAAATTATATTAAATAAAATAATAAAAATGTTTCTTAAGAAGTATATCAGCATATTCTGAAGACTGGAGTAATGATGAAAATTCAGCTTTCCATCACTGGAATAAATTATATTTCACAATATATTAAAATAAAAAACAGCTATTTTTATTTTAATCATATTATATAAAGCTACTGTTTTTGTTGTATTTTTGATCAAATATCGGAATTTTTGCGACCACAAATTTTCTGTGATTTTGAGCAAATAGCAATTTAAACTTCTTATGCAGTGCAATATATATATATTTTTTAGATTGAAAGTGCTCTTACTCTACACTGTAATTATATAGAAAAGAGCTACATTCTTCAAAATTTCAACATTTATATTAACATTTATTCTGTGGTGGAAAATTTTAATTATAGAGAAAAATTCATTTTAATCATTATGAATGAGAATTTATTTCTACGCCTGTATCCATATACTGTACATACACTCACCTAAAGGATTATTAGGAACACATACTAATGCTGTGTTTGACCCCCTTTCGCCTTCAGAACTGCCTTAATTCTACGTGGCATTGATTCAACAAGGTGCTGAAAGCATTCTTTAGAAATGTTGGCCCATATTGATAGGAGAGCATCTTGCAGTTGATGGAGATTTGTGGGATGCACATCCAGGGCACGAAGCTCCCGTTCCACCACATCCCAAAGATGCTCTATTGGGTTGAGATCTGGTGACTGTGGGGGCCATTTTAGTTCAGTGAACTCATGTTCAAGAAACCAATTTGAAATGATTGGAGCTTTGTGACGGTGCATTATCCTGCTGGAAGTAGCCATCAGAGGATGGGGACATGGTTGTCATAAAGGGATGGACATGGTCAGAAACAATGCTCAGGTAGGCCGTGGCAATTAAACCATGCCCAATTGGCACTAAGGGGCCTAAAGTGTGCCAAGAAAACATCCCCCACACCATTACACCACCACCACCAGCCTGCACAGTGGTAACAAGGCATGGTGGATCCATGTTCTCATTCTGTTTACGCCAAATTCTGACTCTACCATCTGAATGTCTCAACAGAAATCGAGACTCATCAGTCCAGGCAACATTTTTCCAGTCTTCAACTGTCCAATTTTGGTGAGCTTGTGCAAATTATAGCCTCTTTTTCCTATTTGTAGTGGAGATGAGTGGTACCCGGTGGGGTCTTCTGCTGTTGTAGCCCATCCGCCTCAAGGTTGTGCGTGTTGTGGCTTCACAAATGCTTTGCTGCAAACCTCGGTTGTAACGAGTGGTTATTTCAGTCAAAGTTGCTCTTCTATCAGCTTGAATCAGTCGGCCCATTCTCCTCTGACCTCTAGCTTCAACAAGGCATTTTCGCCCACAGGACTGCCGCATACTGGATGTTTTTCCCTTTTCACACCATTCTTTGTAAACCCTAGAAATGGTTGTGCGTGAAAATCCCAGTAACTGAGCAGATTGTGAAATACTCAGACCGGCCCGTCTGGCACCAACAACCATGCCACGCTCAGAATTGCTTAAATCCCCTTTCTTTCCCATTCTGACATTCAGTTTGGAGTTCAGGAGATTGACCAGGACCACACCCCTAAATGCATTGAAGCAACTGCCATGTGATTGGTTGATTAGATAATTGCATTAATGAGAAATTGAACGGGTGTTCCTAATAATCCTTTAGGTGAGTGTATATACATCAAAGAACACTATGCATGTGTTTTCTGGGTTCATAGATATGTAAGAATGCATGTCTGAGAGTTAAAACCAGCTCGTGACCTTAGGGGTCAGGGTAGAACTAGTTCTGAGGGTCCGGGTGTCAAGATGGAAGGGACACAGGGACACATGGGGATATTTGAGTATGTGTTTGTAAACTTTTACCATGTGTGGAAAATTACAGAAGGAGAGCGTTATCTGACCTTGTTTAGGGAAACTATAAGAACTGGGGTTTTGTTTTGGTTAGCAGACAACGCTCTGCAGACATTCAGGATGGCTGTGTGACGGTTGACTCTTCTTTTGCAAAAGAATAAACCATTTTATTAAAATGACAAAGATTTGTCTCTTATTCAGAGTTGATTAAAAAACTGCCACAACAATTTATTTAGCAGACATTTTTATCCAATTGACTCTTGACTTGAAATTTTCTCCACAATAACTAAAGTTATACAGGTTTGGAACAACATGGCAATGAGTACATGATAACAGAATTTTAATTTGTGGGTAAAGTGTTCAAATATCCCAGGGCAGGCCCATGTCAATATGCATAACACTTGTGCTCAATCCAGATGAGCCTCTGAGGCAAAACTAGGCTCTCTATGGGGTTTGGACCTTTGAATATCTTTTGGTATTCAGCCTAATGGCATTTCTGATGCCAGTCATGTCTCGTCTTCAGTGATTCTGATCTAGTGTGTCAACTCACCATTGAAGTTGACGGCGCGGATGTAGCTAAGCAGCGAACGTCCCTCCACTGGGTCCATTTTATCACAAACACCTGTGGCCCCCAGACACAGATCCTGGTGCATGTTGTGCAAAGCATGAGCCATGGCATACACCGCATCAATTACAAACTGAACCTTGCCCTCTTGCTCGTAATGAGAATCACGACTGATCCGTTCTTCTCCTGAAAGACAGAGAGAGATAAGCTCAGCAAAGTGTAGGTGAACAATAAGCGAGACAGAAGACATTAAAGACTTTTTAAGGTCACCCGTCATTGCTCCAAACATCAGTTAATTTGCAAACGGCTATCAGGAGCGCTCACCTGTGCATTTCTTCTTTTCTGGGTCGATCTTGATACCTGGACGTGTCAGTTTGCACCTAAAGTCATCCTCCCAGAATTCAGCGAACCAGATATTCCTGCGATTGTTCTCCAGGGATCGAGTGATGAAGTACTGGTCAAACCCTGATCGAAAAGTAGAAAAAAAATCTCATTTTATGTTCATAGCAGAATTAAGTACAATTGCTACAGATACGCTACAGTTCACGATTTTTTAATGTTGTTATATTTTGTAACATTATAAATGATCAAGTTAATGCATCCTTGCTGGATAAAATATTCATTCTTTTTAATATAAGGGTGACAGGAATGACATCAAGTATATACTTTAAATTTTAGCTCTGACCTCAAATGTGGTACCATTTGAAAGCTTAGAGTCTCTACTTTCTGGAGATATGCATCACTTTGGCATTTGTTTTACACTAAGTAACTTATTTACACTAAATTACTCTGGGACCATTTCCGCCTTGATTTGGCCCCAAATTGAAAAGCTCCCCATACCCACATACAGTGTCTCTAAATACACAATTTTGGTGTCATTTTACAGGAAACCCTTTGAAGTTACACAAAACACCGCTAAAAGTGACAAACATGTGAGTATATGTTGTCTGAGCTGTTATAACCCAATCAAATACTGATGGGTAAAATCAATCCCGTCCTACATTTCATCCTTATACAATAGCTATTTTACTCAGAATTGTCACAATATGGTAGTAAAGTTGGTTGCAACTTCTATTTCTGCCATGTACACTATCGTTCAAAAGAATGGGGTCAGTAAGATTTTTGTAACCTCCTTAGCTCTGGGACAATTTTGGGGGATTTCCGCCTGGATTTGGCCTACCCAAATTGAAAAGCTTCCCATACCCACATACAGTGTCTCTAAATACACAATTTTGGTGTCATTTCAAATCCTTTGAAGTTTCATAAACCTCTGCTAAATGTGACAAACCTGTGAGTATATGTTGTCTGAGCTGTAATAATCCCCCCAAAAAGAGGCGCTTTTTAATTTTTTGGTTATAAAGGTGTAGGCCCTGTGAGCTCTAGCACCCTGCAGACAGTTTGGTTTGTTTCCACTCGATTCCAGAAAATACTGGAAAGTCTGTATTCTGTATCATGTATGCAAGATTTATTCAAATGGATCTGAAGGGAGGAATATTACCTTATTTATTTAATAAAAAATACCCATATACAGAGGAATAAATCCAATATCCCTTAAAAAGTTATAGTTTTAAGTTACAAGTTAAGCTATAGTCCCTTATAAGTTACATAAACCACTGCTAAAAGTGACAAACATGTAAGTATATGTTGTCTGAGCTGTAATAATCCCCCAAAAAAGAGGCGCTTTTTGATTTTTTGGTTATAAAGTCATTTTTGAAAGTGTGTAGGCCCTGTGAGCTCTAGCATCCTGCAGACAGTTTGGGCTGTTTCCATTAGATTCCAGAAAATACTGGAAAGTCTGTATTCTGTATCATGTATGCAAGATTTATGCAAATGGATCTGAAGGGAGGAATATTACCTTTTTTATTTAATAAAAATACCCATATACAGTGGTATAAATGCAATATCCCTTAAAAAGTTATAGTTTTATGTTATAAGTTAAGCTATAGTCCCTTATAAGTTTCATAAACCACTGCTAAAAGTGTCAAGAGTATATGTTGTCTGAGCTGTAATAAAAAAGAGGCGCTTTTTGATTGTTTGGTTATAAATTCATTTTTTATTTTTTTGGTTATAAATTCTTTTTGGAAAGTGTATATCTCAGGCCATGTGTGCTCTAGCACCCTGCAGACAGTTTTGGCTATTTCCAGCATATTTCAGTAAACACTGGAAAAAATAATTTTGTGACACTGGGATATTGCATTTATTATAGCTCAGACAACATATACTTACATGTTTGTCACATTTAGCAGTGGTTTATGTAAATTCAAAGGGCTTGAAATGACACCAAAATTGTGTATTTAGAGACACTGTATGTGGGTATGGGAAGCTTTTCAATTTGGGTAGGCCCCAAAATTGTCCCAGAGCTATGGAGGTTACAAAAATCTTACTGACCCCATACTTTTGAACGATAGTGTACATGGCAGAAATAGAAGTTGCAACCAAATTTACAACCATATTGTGACAATTCTGAGTAAAATAGCTATTGTATAAGGATGAAATGTAGGACGGGATTGATTTTACCCATCAGTATTTGATTGGATTGTGAAAAGGGAGCGTTGCATAATAGATTGAGTTTGAACACATTGCAGACATCAAGTGAGCACATCACAGGAAGAGCAATTTGAATGCACAAATCATTCACAATAAAATCAGTAACATGCATTTATTTTATGGCGACTTAAAAGATGCATAATATATTCCAAACCATCAATAGATGCTCTCTTGGGCAGAATGGTGACGGCACCCTCAGCCACTTCCTCCTGGTCCAGGATCGGAGAGCTCTTGGCACCCCAGCTGTCTGATCCCACAAATTTAAAATGACCAGTCAAATTGGACTTCTTCGCAGCCTCCAGGACCTGCCTGGACAAGCAACAGCACAATTAGACTGTTTATACAGAAAATTATTTACAAAATATTGTGAAAATGTGGGGAACATCAACATGAAACGCCGTTAACAACCCACTGCACTTCTGTTGTGTACACAAGTGTTCTTTTGTGTTTCAAGCAAGCGGCAACCTCCCGCAGTTTCTCATGAAGCCAATACGGACGACTGTGAGGGGGGTGAATTTATTTATAACTCATTCGTTTACATTATATAAAGCTTTAAAGTCCTGCATAATTAAGGGCGTGGCCACTTTGAGTGACCTTTTTAGTCATCACGTCACCTCAGCTCTGCCCACATCCCGCCTGTTTGCCCATTTTCTATTATCCGGGAGTGACGCGCTGCCAAGATGGCGACGGCCAGCTCGACCCGACTTTACACTTCAAAACTGCTCTTCAGAATCCTATGGGTGACGTCACGGACACTACGTCCATATTCTTTTACAGTCTATGGTTTCAATGTGTTGTCAAATTAGACTTTTTAAACCTATGTCTAAAACTACTCAGAATTACCTTTGTATGAACATGCACATAATACAAAATTCAAATTTAGCAAATTAAAAAAAATTATTAAAATAATTAATAAATTGCTAAATTAATCTATTTTATTTTTATTTAATCATTTAATTTGTATTATTTTCAATTTTTTTTAATTTATGTATTTTTATTCAATTGAATTCAAGTTTATTTATACAGCACTTTTCACAATACATATGGTTTCAAAGCAGCTTTACAGAACA
This sequence comes from Gobio occitaniae, assembly GCA_033150135.1. Classification (NCBI taxonomy): domain Eukaryota; kingdom Metazoa; phylum Chordata; class Actinopteri; order Cypriniformes; family Gobionidae; genus Gobio; species Gobio occitaniae. Next base: position 523,477 of record JARQWZ010000335.1, read on the forward strand.
TTTTTGTATTAATTTTACAGTAAAGTAGTATTTTGCCATCACGTCTATTGCGCTCTCAAAACTCTGGCCAGCTGATAATACAGAGAATATCAAAATCAACTGCAGGCGGTCGATCCTTTTCCTATTTAGCACCTAAACTCTGGAACAGTCTTCCTAGCATTGTTGGGGAAGCAGACACACTCTGTCAGTTTAAATCTAGACTAAAAACACATCTCTTTACAATGGCATACACATCAATTTCTGTATTCAAATCAGTTAAATGATTGTTAGGCTGCATTAACTAGGTCTGGGAACCAGGAACACTTCACATAACACCTGATGTACTCATTACATGATAAAAAGATTAGCATCTACGCTAATGTTAGTCTCTCTGTTTATCCCGAGGTTTACTGTAGTCAGCCGGATCCAGATCAGATGGTGGACCTGCGCCTAAACACGACCAAAGCATCCCTGAAGGCCCTGTGACGGCCCCCTTCCCTTCCCCTCTATACAGATAAAAACACATATGCACACATACGTATTCAAACACGCTTGCCTATACACTCTAAAAAAAAAAGGTTCTATATGGCACCAAAAATAGTTCTTGGCTCGTAATCATAGGAGAACCTTTTTTAGTGCTATATAGCACCATTTTTGGTGCTTCAGTGGTTCTTCAGCGGTTCTTCAGAGGTTCTTCAGCGGTTCTTCAGAGGTTCTTCACCGGTTCTTTGACTAAGGTGCTATATAGCACCTCTGAAGAACCACTGAAGCACCAAAATTGGTGCTATATAGCACTAAAAAAGGTTCCCTTATGATTACGAGACTTTTTTTTTAGAGTGTAGGCTGAATGTGTAATGCTTGCGTAGCCTACATGCCGTCACCATTTTCACGGATTCGCCATTTTAAGGGTTGCACTGGGATGATGATGGTATAGTTTCAAAACTATTAAACCTATTTCATGGTTTGCATTCTCTGGCCACCAAATGCTGTTGGCGTGCGGATGGAGTCCAGGAGCGCATTGGGGATTGTGTTGGTGTTGTTTAAATAGCACCAAATTAAATAACTAATCAGCTTTTACAACAGAAATTAATCAAAAACTTTTCTTCAAAAACTTAATTAATTTCCTATCATCACTGTAAAGCTGATTTGAAGCAATATGTGTTGTAAAAAGCAATATATAAATGAAGGTGACTTGACTTATCAGCCATAGATGATGAGTGTGTCAAAGTAATGTCCATATGGCAGTAATACACAGCTATAATATAATACATGTTATGCCAAATATTCAATTAAGCAGTTAACATTGTGTAGTTTTCGTTGATCCAAAGTTGCCATGATTTGGAGACTTTGCAAGTGTTGGTGCCATCTGAAATCTTTACACAGGCTGGATCCAAACTGGAGCTGAAGCATTTTTTAACCGGAACATGACCAACGTCCAAATGAATTAAAATCTGAATAATTGTCCTCTATGAGATTGACACAAATGTAATTTGCCTGTAAATGTAAAAATAAAGTCGGGGGGAAAAAAGACTGTAAGACTGTATTGTATCATTCAAAGCACACCTACAATCATAAATGTATAAACGTCTCTAAATGAAAAGACCTTCATGAAATTCAAATATATCAAATTGTTAGTTAGAGTGGCACTTAACCAAGTTATTATGAATTAAGCTATTCAGTTATGCATTTGAAGATGTGGTAGACAATTCACGCAGTGTGAGCGACAGCCCGTGTTCACGGGAGTGCTTTAATGAGGGGGAAACTTCATCTGCATAGTTGTTCTCTACCTCATCAGCCTGTCAAAAAGCATCAACAACCAGCCGTATGGATTAGAGAGTGAGATACCCAAACACAGAGTGGAAAATTGTCACGATGATAGCAAAGTATTGCCTCCACTGGGTGAGTTCCTTCTAAATTTGCAAGTTCAAACATGGAAAAAGCAAAATGCCATTATGCCAGGAGGAATGCAATGTCCTGAATACTGTATCCACTCTTATCATACATGAAAAGGTCATCTAAGCTCAGAGATAAAAAGATACAGACAGCTTCTTTTAGATTCGACACTATACCACCTTCTAAGATGACATTTCCCAGGCAGCTTCAAGGGTGACACACCTGAGATGCCAAAAGAGCAACATAAAACCACAGCGGATAAACGTCACAGATTTCCAATCATCATTTAAAATGAAAAAATATTCTGTCTTCTCTTGTTATTAAAGAGGCAGTGGCTGTCCTGTAGAGTTTAGCTCCAACCCCAATTAAACACACCTGGGGCCCATTTCAGAAAGGAGGTTAAGTGAAAACTCTGAGTATGTTAACCCTGAAATAAGGGAAACTCTGGGTTTTCTGTTTCAGAATGGGAGGTATGTCAAACCCGAGAAAGCAGGGTAAGTCAAGCCCGTTTCTGAAAGAGAGGTAACTTATACTCCGAGTCAGTTACCAGGGTAACTTACTCTGTGAACCTAACCTAGTCAGGAGCAGGTTTTCTTTGGTAAACCCAGAGTTTCTTTCAGTCTCCTCCCCTTTTTTAAAGCGCCAGCTGTGTTTAAATAGTTTATTCATTCATTCAAACTGCACAAATGCTTTTTTTAATATATTATAAATATATATTTTTTTGTGTCCCCATTTGCTCAAATAGCAAAAGAAAAACTCCACAATAGTGATTTAACAACTTTCAAATTGAGTGAGTTTGATAACGGAAGTGAAAAGAGAGAAAGATGTTAATTTTCACCATCACTCCCATAGACGCTGTATTAGAAACACTCTCACAGCAGCGGTAACTTGTTTTTTGTAATTTAATGCAAAAGTAATATAATACAAAGTATTAGTGTTATAAATGTACATACATTTAAAAAAAAAAAATACAAAAAACGTTGCAGGATTTACGATATTGATGACCATTAAAACGCGCCATCACAGTCGGTGTAAAGGGTCTATGTGGGAAAAGCTGCTGCACATTGGACACTGAATGATATTTAATTAATATGTCAAATGTTTGTAAAGTCATTAAACCAACACCCATGAACATTTTATGCTTAAAGCTTTATCTGATTGAATTATGTTTTTATTTGCCACATTCTTTTTGTGCCTTTTGGATACCATGAAAATTAAACTTAATTAAAATAATTAAGAATTAAACTTACATATTGACCCGGAAGTATGCGAACGTCTTTTTGTTGGGTTCTGTTGCCATGGTGAATCGTAATTTCCTAGCTCCATTGATCGTGGCTTTTCATAGTTGGAGTGCATGAGCTTAACTCAGAGTCAGTCTACTCAGAGTTGATTTGATACCTCAATTCAGCTGTTCTGAAACCCAAAACTCAGAGTTTCCCATCTCAGGCTAAGTCAACTCAGAGTTCAGGTTTAAACTCAGAGTTGGTTGAACCTCCTTACTGAAGCGGGCCCCTGAACCAGCTAATCAGTGTCTAACTAGGGCCTTGTAAGCATAGATATCTATAATAAAGGCTAGATGTCTCGTCCGCACTGCTGGCCAATGGAGGTCGACGTCCGCACCTGGCGGCCATCTTGTCACTGTCAGCTCGTTCACTTGTAACATTGTTTTCATGGGTGCTTGCACTTTTTAAATAACCATAACTTGCTAAATTTTCTACCGATTTTCAAACTGTTTGGTTTGTTATAAACGTCAGAGATGTAGTTATGACACTGCATACTTATGAAAAATTATTCATAATTTGTTCAAGCATCCATAATTATAGCCACGTTAATAACGTTTGTAAGAAACCAAACCATTTGTAAATCCGTCAAGATTTCAGTGAGATAAGAGTATTTGTGTTCACTCGCCTTACATCAGGCACCACAGAGCCCTGCCTGTGACAAGATGGCCGCCGGTGATGACGTTAGAGATTCCGCTGTAAGACATCTAGCCTTTATTATGGATATCTATGCTTGTAAGACACTGATTAGCTGGTTCAAGTGTGTTTATTTGGGGTTGGAGCTAAACTCTGCAGGACAGTGGCCCTCCAGGACCGAGTTTGGAGACCCCTGACCTAAAGGGATAGTCCACCCAAAAACGCCCTCATGTCGTTCCAAACCTGTATGACAAAAGAAAATAATTCCCCACGTGTACTCACAGGGAGTCAAAGCTCATTATAATATGCAAAACTGTAATCCAATCATAGCAGTGGGCGTTTACTTCCATGTCTTCAGTTTCAAGAGCTAGGCTCAAAACCAGGGTCGAAAATAGCCTATTACTTATTCATTATGATTATGATGTTTTTGAATGTCATAAGTTGACCTCAGACAACAGTATAATTTTTTTTTAAAGCCAGTTCATGACCCCTTTAACTATTCTCTGAAGCAGTGGAGTCTCAAGAGAAGTATTATATATATATTTTTCTGTTGATATGAAAAATTAAAAATTTGTTGTTTGACATTAAACAGACAGCAGTAAAGACTACTGCCCCTTTAAGACCTAAAGCATGGATATGCGTTGTCTTTCTCGACTGTATAAAGTTTACTTAAGGCATATACAGACCATGTCTGCTAGAATACTCATCAAGATGGACATGTTGACATACTTTTTGTGTGAGTTTGTCCGTTCAAGAACAAGACTTGAAAGAGAACTCAAAATTTGCGCGCTGTGAGACGTGTGCGCGCTTTCGGATGAGTGCACAGAGACACATTTTCTCACAGCGCGCAAGTCTTCTCATTCACGTCTTCTGGCATTACACCTGGGTGATGACGGGGAAAATTACTGGTCATATTCAAACATACGGCAGCACTCGCATGCATTGAACAAAATTTACAAAGAGATAATTATTTGAAAAATTTGAGAATTTTTTTTTTTATATTTGAAGGACTTTTACACGGCACCCCTGCTCTCACCCCGGTTAGGAAACACTGATCTACACTACTCTGCCGAGACTTTTGAAAACACTGTAGACCCCGTTGCGTTTCAGTGTAAATGGACCAAAACGGAGACTTTTAAAGGCCCCCTGAAGTTTTTCGCATTTTAGTATGACTATGTTAGCCTTAAGGTTATGAATAAGCTGGTGTTTTCCAAAACAATGACAAAATTCGCATTTAGGAGATATAAGCATTCAAAACTTACAGTCTCTCACTTCCGTTAAAATGAATCACAGATTTCAATGACATCATCGCAGACTTGGATGATCTGTCCAATCAAATGCTCTCTAGAATCTGAAGCGTCCCGCCCCCTACATTATAAATAGACGCTGAAGTTGTGGCTGAAATCAGTTGTTCACACATTTACATAGCGCACAATACATGTGATAGGAAACGATTCAGACAGTGTAAATATGCTTTCAGTTGAGGCAAATTAAGTCTGGTTTCACATTAGTTTCACGCGCACCGCCGCAGCACACACACATACACACACACACACCAACGGCTCTGGTCTAGACTAGAGACTAGAGCGGATCATATGCGTCAGTCGCCGCAGACAACAAAACATAGCGGACTCTTAAATTCTGCACAGAATGCTGTATTTCAAAGCGATATGGAGGAGATTATGATGATAAACGGTTAGAGATTAGGAGGAAACTCTGGCTTTACCAAACAGAAAGGCTCTAGTCAAACTGTGATATTAACGAAACGCTATTGGCTGTTTCAAAAAAGGGGAGGAGCTGCAAACAGCTATAGCCGTTTCAGGGGTAATTACGTCAACACAATGAATAATGCTACGCGTAATGTACGCCTTTAAAAACGATGGCGTGGCTGCCCACATTACGCTGAACACAACAATAACAGACCAGGGCTTTTGGGAAACGCAGCCCAGAGCCGCCTCTCTCAACGGCTCTGTAACATACCAGCCTCGAAGACCATGTCAACAATAACACAGAGACAGAACTGCATACTTTGCTGACTTTGTGGTCCTTTTTATCAGCCATTGTGCAGTTAAACGCTGTATTGTATAATACTGCAGCTGCGCAAGAGGCAACTGTTTACACTTGTACGCGCATGCCCAGTGTACATGAACGGTCATGTGACATGCGTTTTCGCCAGCCTGGTCTCATAGCCAAAATGTACCTCTGGCAACGTTTTTGCAAACCCCAAAATACGTACCAATATGTACATATCACTGCAGTTTCAAAGCTTCGTTTTTTCCAGAACAGATGAGCGTCAATCTGACGTTTTGTGATATTGTTTTTTTAACGTACACCTACACTAAACCCTAAACCTACCCAATAGTGTTAACAAAAGCAAATGTGACAAAAATACAATAGTAACCATGTCATTTTAGCTTGTGTGAACTCATCTTTGAGCTCTTTTATTATGACTTGTCTTTCACGGGATTCGTACAAATCAAGTACAAATCTGTATCAGCTGAGCTACTGAGCAAGTTTGTTATAAAAGAAAAGCCGAACATATGGAGCTGGTTAAGTGACGCAAACTCCAAAATGTATTAATTTACATGGTACAAAAAAAAACGATAAAAAGTGCTTGCTGTTTTACTACCTCTAGTGTTCATTTCACTTTGAAACTGCAGTGATATGTACATATTGGTACGTATTTTGGGGGTTTGCAAAAACGTTGCCAGAGGTGCATTTTGGCAATGAGACCAGGTTGGTTTTCGGTCGTGCAGTGTAGACAGAGATTGTTTCTGAAACGCAATGGAAACGGCAGTGTAGACAAGGTTTAAAATGCCGTTTTAAGGCACAAATGTAAAAAATGTACTGGAAAAAACATTTAAATATGTCATTTTGGTGATCAAAGATGAGTTTTAGGGGGTATAATTATTGACTACAGGGGGACTTTAAACGGTATTTATAGCTATCTGAATAAAAACACATTTAATGGCACAGACATTTGAAGGGAACTCTATCACTTCCGACTGAGATTTGTTACTGAACAGATCATGCACTTGCAATGCCTTGGCTAATCATGCATGTTCTGGCGTAAGACTGTGGCCATTGTTCCCTTTTCTGGTTCGTTGGTCAGCAGCCAACTCCATTTACATGCATACGGGAGCATGTGTGATGCATTGCATATCAAAAGCAAAGCATCCCATATTGCCTTACCAGTACATCAAAGGACGTTTCCTCTAATTGCATGTACTTTGCATTTAGTATTTGGTTTATTTTACAAATCCCCCCTTAATATCACAAATACTAAAAGTTAGTTCAATCATATCAAATAATCCACATGTGCCCTTGTTACCAGTCAACCATTATCAAATCTGAGACAACATTAGTCTGCTGCACCGCGACAGATGGAATGAACAGTTTGTTCCAGACAGAATCATTAAAAAATATATATATGGAAAAAGCCTCTGTTATACTCCCATTATGCATCTGTTAAAGACAAAATGTTCAGATTCTAAGGATAAATATGCGACAATGCTTGTAAACAAGCAAATATTCATTCAGTCAACATAAAATCAAAAATGGCCCTTTTTACTTTCTTAACGCTTCTTGGTCATCAGCGCACGACACGTTATTGTAGCAATAATTATTATATATATCATATAAATCTGCCTCTCAAACAACTTTTTATTTTCCAGCTGACATCATCAAGTTCTCTTATTTGTTTACGCCTTCCCACCAACATCCTGTCAAACAGTGAAAACGTACTAAAGAACTGCAATGGGTTGTTAACGTTGCTTCACGTTGACGTTCCTCCATTGTAAAAAAAAAGAGGAAAAAAAAGAGAAAAGAAATGCATGTGCAGTTCTAGCACATAAGTTTAAAAGCAGAAACTTAAAGCACCTGAAGTCTTCCTTTTGAGATGGATGCATGTTTGTTTGTAAAATGCTTTGGCTAATTTCATGATACTTTTTTAGATGTTTACATCCATTCCACATGTGTTCTCTAAAATGCAAGAAAATCCCTTTTATCTTTAACAGTGTCATACTATTTAAATACTTTTATAATTTGATAGTTGCTGTTTTTAAACATTTATTCACAGTGCCCACTACACTTCCATTGTAAGTGCATTAGATTAAAACACTTTTTTTTTAAATTATATATAATTTTTTTGTTGTTGTTACTATTCTACTATTCTACTATTATGAGGCTATTCTCATGACTAGAGTTGTGTTGTACAGAGATAAAGGGTTAGTTCACCCAAAAAAGGGTGAAATCATTTACTCTCCCACATGTTAATACAAACCAGTAAGACTTTCTCTGGAAACTTTGGAACACAAATGAAGATCATTTTGATGAAATCTGAGAGGTTCTTGCTGAAGCTCAAAATTGTTTGGACTAAACTGCTCAATTCATGTGGATTAGCTAGTTTCTCTTCATGAAAAATTATAGAATTGTTATTTTTTTGGGTGAACTATAACATAAAATAAAAAATAAAATAACAAAAAATAAATAAAAAAATTTAATAAAATAAAAAGCAGAATATTCCTATAACGGCCTGATCAAACATATTATTCACTTACTTGATGTCGTCCTCATGGGCAAAGATGATGACTCCTCGAGCATTGGGGGTCTCCATTAGTCTCTTAATGACCTTGTCAAACTCTCCTGGTTTGGGCTCTCGTGGGATCTTCATGGACTGAGCGATGCACAGACCTCCTTTGTCAGAGAGAGATAGAGAGATGGACACCGATGCTGAAATTTTTCTCTCCTAAAATGTGACTCACTTTCTATTTATATTAATGACCAGCATGAATTTCTGGCAGCAGATGGGTACAAATGCATGTGGCTGTCTCAGTCATGCTCCTCTTTGGAACTTTTTGAAAGATAGCATATTAATGGAAAGTCCAATCTGGATCATACTACAGCTGCAGTGTGCCTTACATCCATAGACACAGCAGAAGATTCAAAGCTTGATGACTGTACGGATACTGTACCTGCCTCTCGAGAGATCTGAATGAAGGCATCAACTCCACTTTCACCATAATTCCCCTCTGATGCTAAAGTGGACACATAGTTCCAGCCCAGAGCCTTCACGATGTCCACCATAGCTTGGGCCTGGTAGGAGTCTGGTGGCACCACACGAGAGAAGAAGTCATAGCGGTTATTGTCGCTCAGCTCTGGTGCTGTGGAGGCGTAACTGATCTGGGGGATCTGGAAGACAAAAAGAGGGGAGATTTAAAGTAAGAATCTTTCTAACTAATGGCATTTTCGTAGTCTGTGTTTTTGTCCTGGTTTCCAATAGAAATATCAAAGCATTCTTAAATGTAACTTTCCCGTCCGCTAGAGGTCGCCTGTTCAAAACAAAGGCGTAGTTTGATGACGGCACGTTTGAGCGCAGAATCTTGGGTCACGTGGTCTTCAGCTCACAGCCGGTGGGAAAGAATCGGGATAGGACTCGGGCAGAAATCATGTTGATGGATGTGATTATTAACGTTACTGTAGTGAAGCAGAGCAGGACGAGTGTTGTGGAGCTGAGGAACCGCTGGAGCGATTGTTAATAAGATCAACGCAACACACGCCTCACGAGCAGCGGGACTTTTATTATGACACAGTCGCCACTTCCTCTCCTCCGCTCATGAGTGTGAGGTAACGCAGCTCTGATGATCATATTAGACACATCTGAGTGTGTTGATGATGGGATGGCGTTACTCTGTGTGTTCTCTCAGCGGCTGCTATGACACTTGTTCACACTGCAGTGAGAGGAAAGCGTTTCTGCAGAATAAAACCGGAAACCGAGGGGAACGCAGATATGATGTCATCGACAGGCCACGCCCTCACACGTCCCGGTTCATCGGGTAAAATAGCGATTTACTCACGATTTACAAATAGTTGGAAACATTTGGGATATTGTAAGTACTCAACTGAACAAAATCTATATAACACTGGACTAGTGGTTTTTGGATATTTTGCTGAAAATGTACACAGTGCACCTTTAAGAGAAAAAATATGAGGTGACAATAAGACTTAATTAAAAAAATTTAACCCTTCTGGAAAATATTTCTTGTTTTAAGCATAAACCTCACAAAAATATTGTGTGCTTAAAACAAGAAAATCCAATAGAATAAGAAACATAATCTTTATTCAAAAAATGAACTGTTCAAAAGTTACAAAAACATTAACAAATGTTATCAAGGCTGCATTTATTATTCAAAACTACATAAAAACAGTGATACTGTGAAAGTAACACTTTAGAATAATGGTCTTTAGTTAACATTAGCTAATGTATTAACTAACATGAACTAACCATGAGCAGTACATTTGTTACTGTATTTGTTCATCTTTGTTAACGTTAGTTAATATAAATACATCTGTTCATGGTTTGTTCATGTTAGTTCATAGTGCATTAACAAATGTTAACAAGATTTTAATAATGCATTAGTAAATGTTGAAATTAACATTAACAAAGATTAATAAACGCTTTATAAGTGCAGTTCATAATTAGTTAATGTTAACTAATGTAGTTAACTAATGTTAACTAATGACCATTATTCTAAAGTGTTATCGAATAGATTGTAAAATATAATTTATTCCTATGATCAAAGCTGAATTTTCAGCATCATTATCGAGTCTTCAGTGTCACATGATCCTTCAGAAATCATTCTAATATGAGGATTTACTGCTCAAGAAACATTTAGGATTAACAGGTAAAACAGTTGTGCTGCTGAATATTTTTGTGGAAACAGAGATTTAAAAAAAATCAGGATTCTTTGATAAATAAAAATATCAAAAGAACAGCATTTATGGCCCCACTTTATATTAGGTGGCCTTAAGTACTATGTACTTACATCAAAAAATAAGTACAATGTACTCACTGTGCTCAAATTGTATTGCAAAACACCTTTGCTGATATTGAGGTGGGATATGGGTAGGGTTAGGGACAGGTGTGGTGGTGTGGGTAAGTTTAAGGGTAGGGTTAGGGACAGGTGTGGTGGTGTGGGTAAGTTTAAGGGTAAAGTTAGGGACAGGTGTGGTGGTGTGGGTAAGTTTAAGGGTAGGGTTAGGGACAGGTGTGGTGATGTGGGTAAGTTTAAGGGTAGGGTTAGGGACAGGTGTGGTGGTATAAGTAAGTTTAAGGTTAGGGTTAGGGACAGGTGTGGTGGTGTGGGTAAGTTTAAGGGTAGGGTTAGGGACAGGTGTGGTGGTATAAGTAAGTTTAAGGTTAGGGTTAGGGACAGGTGTGGTGGTGTGGGTAAGTTTAAGGGTAGGGTTAGGGACAGGTGTGGTGGTATAAGTAAGTTTAAGGTTAGGGTTAGGGACAGGTGTGGTGGTATGGGTAAGTTTAAGGGTAGGGTTAGGGACAGGTGTGGTGGTGTGGGTAAGTTTAAGGGTAGGGTTAGGGACAGGTGTGGTGGTGTGGGTAAGTTTAAGGGTAGGGTTAGGGACAGGTGTGGTGGTATAAGTAAGTTTAAGGGTAGGGTTAGGGACAGGTGTGGTGATGTGGGTAAGTTTAAGGGTAGCGTTAGGGACAGGTGTGGTGGTATAAGTAAGTTTAAGGGTAGGGTTAGGGACAGGTGTGGTGGTATAAGTAAGTTTAAGGGTAGGGTTAGGGACAGGTGTGGTGATGTGGGTAAGTTTAAGGGTAGGGTTAGGGACAGGTGTGGTGATGTGGGTAAGTTTAAGGGTAGCGTTAGGGACAGGTGTGGTGGTATAAGTAAGTTTAAGGGTAGGGTTAGGGACAGGTGTGGTGGTATAAGTAAGTTTAAGGGTAGGGTTAGGGACAGGTGTGGTGGTATAAGTAAGTTTAAGGGTAGGGTTAGGGACAGGTGTGGTGGTATAAGTAAGTTTAAGGGTAGGGTTAGGGACAGGTGTGGTGGTATAAGTAAGTTTAAGGGTAGGGTTAGGGACAGGTGTGGTGGTATAAGTAAGTTTAAGGGTAGGGTTAGGGACAGGTGTGGTGGTATAAGTAAGTTTAAGGGTAGGGTTAGGGACAGGTGTGGTGATGTGGGTAAGTTTAAGGGTAGGGTTAGGGACAGGTGTGGTGGTATAAGTAAGTTTAAGGGTAGGGTTAGGGACAGGTGTGGTGGTGTGGGTTAGTTTAAGGGTAGGGTTAGGGACAGGTGTGGTGATGTGGGTAAGTTTAAGGGTAGGGTTAGGGACAGGTGTGGTGGTATAAGTAAGTTTAAGGGTAGGGTTAGGGACAGGTGTGGTGATGTGGGTAAGTTTAAGGGTAGGGTTAGGGACAGGTGTGGTGGTGTGGGTAAGTTTAAGGGTAGGGTTAGGGACAGGTGTGGTGGTATAAGTAAGTTTAAGGGTAGGGTTAGGGACAGGTGTGGTGATATGGGTAAGTTTAAGGGTAGGGTTAGGGACAGGTGTGGTGGTATGGGTAAGTTTAAGGGTAGGGTTAGGGACAGGTGTGGTGGTATGGGTAAGTTTAAGGGTAGGGTTAGGGACAGGTGTGGTGGTATAAGTAAGTTTAAGGGTAGGGTTAGGGACAGGTGTGGTGATATGGGTAAGTTTAAGGGTAGGGTTAGGGACAGGTGTGGTGGTATGGGTAAGTTTAAGGGTAGGGTTAGGGACAGGTGTGGTGATGTGGGTAAGTTTAAGGGTAGGGTTAGGGACAGGTGTGGTGGTATAAGTAAGTTTAAGGGTAGGGTTAGGGACAGGTGTGGTGATATGGGTAAGTTTAAGGGTAGGGTTAGGGACAGGTGTGGTGGTATGGGTAAGTTCAAGGGTAGGGTTTGGTGTAAGGGAATTGTCAACTGTGTAATTACAAATGTAACTACAGACATTAATTACAGACGTAATTACATGCAGGTATTTTTTTAAATGTAAGTACAATGTAAAAACATGTATGTACACAATAAGTGCATTGTATCAAATTATTAATTAGAATGTTAGTACATAGTAGTTAAGGCCACCTAATATAAAGTGGGTCCGCATTTATTTGAAATAGAAGTATTTTATAACAATCTAAATGTCTTAACGGTCACTTGTGATTAATTTAATGCATCCTTTCTGAAAAAAGCATTAATTTCTTCACACTGAAAAAAAAAATCACACTGACCCAAAGCTTTCAAACAGTAGTGCATTTTCACTTACAATACATTTCGTCATCTTACACAATTTAGTTTCTCTAGTAAATGTTTTAAATATAAGATATTTTGCATGGAAAACGATATTATTACAGTGTTCTTGTCATGCTCCTATTTTGAATGTGCAAAGTCTGAAATTTCCATATGACATTTAAAAAACAAATGAAATTCCTAATAAAATGTGACAAAACGGTCTCATAAAATTGTTGCTTTGGCTCAAATGAGTGTTAGGCACTTCATACTTTCATAGACCACTTAAGCTTTGACAACAAAATGCGGTAGTGAACAATCTGCACTATTACATCATTTGTCTGGAGCAAACGCAGATGCCTGCTGTTGGTTTCGTCACGATTGGTCGCTCTACCTCAAATGCGGTTCACCCAGTGACTGATAAACCTAGATCGACTCCGTCTTTTTATAGCAGTGGAAGCGGAGCAACGATTGTGTCTCGTCAGCTAATGCACAGAAGGTAAGCGAGGCCTCGGCATGTGGGTGAGCCGCAGGGGCAGACTTACAACAGGTAGATGGATGAATGAACGATCCATTTGACAGATTATCTGTGAGGATAAGAGGGGTTTTAGTCAAATTAAGTTAAGCACAGGAGGAGAGATACAGAGATCAGGAGGGGGAGGCGAAGAATTCATTTAACACTGATTATGTGCGGCGGCCCCCACCAATGAGACTTTAACCCATTACAATCCTGCACATTACAGGTGTCTAAAAAATCTGACACACCCAATTCAGGTCATGGAGCACTCCACTAATGAACTGATGAAATGAATCAGGAGTGTTAGATAAAAGACCTTTACAAAAACGGAGTGTCTATTTACACCAAGTGCAAATAGCGTGCTAGCCTGGCTCCGCCCTCCTACGTACTTCCGCTCAATTTTCATTTTCCTTCAGTTCTCTGTCTGGGATTGCGGTATATTCTCTGGTTAACGCTTGTCAATGGAGAGTGGCCAGACTCTAGCGTGCCTTGTTGGCAAATGCTATTTGCACTAACAATGCCTGGTTGGCGCAAACAAGATAAAAAAAGACACACGTGTTTCAACATCTGCAGTGGTGTAGTCAGTTAAAGCGTAAGGTTTTGACACGATCGACCCGGGTTTGAATCTGCCTTTTGCAGAGCTCGCTCTTCTCCCTTTCCTTATCACATATCACATCGGAAAGGCGTTTACTTTCAATAAAAATCAAGAAAATTTTCTAAAAGTGGAAATAAAGTGCCTAACGTAATGTTTAATAATAATACAAGCATTTATTGGGTAGGGTTAGGGGTCGGTGTAGGGAGGGCTTTTATTGTCCCATTAAGGCGGCATCCATTTAATACTTTTAATAAATATAATCATTTACACTCTATGTTATTATTGCATCCTGTTAATGTACAACAATACTGAGGTGCAAATTTATCTGTCAAAATAAAGTATAAATAGCATCTAATTACTATTTACACACACTGCAAATAACTACTTTTACATGGTGTAAATAGAATATATCACTCTTTTCACTTAGTATGTTATTTCACTTAGTAAATAGCATCTACAGCTATTTACACCTATTTACAGCTATTACATTTTGGTGTAAATAGCATCTATCGCTTGTCCGCTTGCATTACAATTAGTACTGTGGTGGTATCATATAATGAGGACTGGGCACTGACACAGATTTCACAATCTGATTCACAAACGCTTAACTTTAGAGACGGTCCCTAAATGTGCGACTATATATGTTCGGTAGAGAAAGCTGCTTACATGTACAAAAGTAACCATAAACACTGCTTTTGTGTCTTTATCAGCTTTTCCATATATATTCCATATTTTAACAAATACGTATCGCTTGCTCCATTTCTGTAAATACATTTAATGAATTTATGACTCTCTCTACACGTTGCTCTGGTCTTCGTCAACAGCTGCTTGCACCACCTGCTGGTGAGATCGACTTAGGCCCTGTCCCAAATGGCACCCTAAACCCTCACAGTCTTCTTCTGAGTCCGCACTTTCACGATGTAATGCCGCTTTGACTGCAGGGAAGAAGTCCGCGGCATAGCTCGCACCAGTGCGGCTCGGCTGAAGTGTGCATCGAGGGCACATATCGACCTCAAAGGGGGCGCTCGCGAGCACCCTTCTGAGACCTAAAATGACAAATGGGACACCCTGCGGTCTCGTGAACTTAACGGACACGCGCACGCAGCGGCCATTGTAAGTCCACAAGACCGTAAGTGCACATGAAGTGTGCCATTTGGGACAGGTGTGCCATCTGATCCTAACATCAGATGGAGATCATGCTCGGTAATCTACTGCTATTCCTGCAGTTCCCGGATGTGAACTGTTGAGTTTTCTGTCAAATTTGAACCACTGAATTTGTGGAAGCGAATTTTTAAAGCGAAATAAAATGGACCGAAAAATTGCCTGTCGAATGTTATAGGTTGTATTTTTAAACAGAATTAATATTTTGGAAGTGAAATCTGAGAGGTGAATATGGATTATTGCATTTTTAATAATGAAAATGAGTGTGAAATGTTTTGAATTGAAATATTCACTTCTTATATATATATACAACCATGTTGAATTTCAGCCCATAAAAATGCAAGCCCTAAAAATACAATTAATTAAAATGCAAGCATGGTTAATGCAATGCATATTTATTCAAGAAGAGCAATTCCACAAGCTTGTTTGTTTCAAAAACATTTGGCATTTTTTTACTTCCATAGTAATAACCTAGAATAGTATCTAACACTTGATGGCTGCTCTGTCAAGTCCTCGGCCTCAGTGAGGAACCTGGGTGTGCTCTTTGATACCAATCTCTCATTTGAAAGCCAGGTTTCTAGCATCTGTAAAACTGCATTCTACCATCTCAAAAATATATCTAAATAACGTGTTTTCAATGCAAAATGCTGAACAGTTAGTTCATGAGCTCAAGGCTAGATTATTGTAATGCTCTACTGGGTGGTTGCCCCGCACACTTAATAAATAAACTCCAGCTGGTCCAAAACGCAGCAGCTCGAGTTCTTACTAGAACCAGGAAGTATGACCATATTAGCCCAGTTCTGTCAACACTGCACTGGCTCCCTATTAAACATCCCATACATTTAAAAATACTGCTAATTACTTACAAAACACTAAATGGTTTAGCTCCCCAGTACTTGAGGACATGTATGCATTATACTCCATCAAGTCTCAAAATAAATCAAAATCAACTGCAGGTGGTCGATCCTTTTCCTATTTAGCACCTAAACTCTGGAACAGTCTTCATAGCATTGTTGGGGAAGCAGACACACTCTGTCAGTTTAAATCTAGACTAAAAACCATCTCTTTACTATGGCATACACATAAAACATTATACATTTATATTATTCAAATCAGTTAAAGGGGTGGTAAAACACATTCTTTTGAAGGCTTGATTGTGTTTGTGGGCTGCACTGTAACATGTGTTCATGCTTCGTTTTAAAAAAATTGCATTATTTTTCATATATTTGACCTTTATTCTACACTGCTCTGTCCCTCCTTGTATAACGGTCTGATGCTTTCCGGGTTGTATGAAGCCAGTTCATCAAAAATACGCAATGGGCTCAGATTGGTTAGCTGGCCCAGTGTGTTGTGATTCGCTAACCGCAGTGCACGTTTATCGGAAACGTCACGCCCCTTACCTTACCGGTAGACTGTGCTTTGGTCAGTATTAGAAACAATGGCGTCAATAAAACCATACCAATCTGAACCCGAATCAGACCCAGAACATTTTAGTGAAGATGATCGAGCAGAACCTGTTCAACCTGTTCAGTCCTCAAGAGTAAAGACTGTGGATCTATAGTGATCGCTACTGAATGGCACTGTTACTTCTGTATTTTTAGAACGATTATAGCCAAATATCTGTCGCAAGAACTATTAACCCAAAACGAACACTAAGCACTGGCTTTACTATAGTAGCCAAATCACACACAGAACCATGTTTAGCAAGCCTGTAGATAAATAATACATAAATAATACATAAAAGCTCTAATCAAAGAATCATTTACACTAATGCCAAGTTCGCTGTTGAGATTTTAACGTTAGTGTTTGTAACGTTAGGTGTTCGTCGGATAACGTTAAGTATGAATGAGCATTTAACAGACTGGTTTGCAGAACAGTGTTGTCATCTGTTTACTTCCTTGCTACAACCTATTACAGGAAAACACATCGATGAAAAATAAATCAGACTTACAGGTTGTGGCCCGTAAACAGCTTCTGTTTGTAAATCCAGCTTTCAGGACAAGCCGTTGCGCTTATCCTGTATTGAACTCGCGAAGATTGTGCAAGTTTTCCTCCATGAGATGTGCTGCTGGAGCCCCGCACGCGCCTGTTCTCTTCTGTCTCATACACACGTGCATATAACATGTTGTATGTTAAACGCTCTGCAACGCACCCCCGTCCCAAGGAAGGCTGAACAAAGCAAGTACCCCAGACCTGCAATCCGGATGAAAATAACAGCGTTTCCTCGGCATCGCGGCAACAACACTCCAGCCTAACTATACCACAACAGCGCAGCGATACAAAATGGCCTCGCCCCCCCTTATTTAATATTCTCGGAGGAGGGGTTTATGTAAATATTGAGCCTGGTGATGTCACCAACCCTGGAGGAATGTGTGTAGTCGCCTACTGGCCGTTTGCTGTAGTCCTTAGAAATTGATTTCTTTAAAAGCAAATATCTCCCTTTGCTTTAAACTTTGAACGTTGTAACTTTGCAGATGTTGTTTATGCTCAAGCAGCAACATTACACGCTAGCTAAAGTTAGAATAGTGAAATCGTGGTTTAACACCCCTTTAAATGATTGTTAGGCTGCATTAACTAGGTCTGGGAACCGGGAACACTTCCCATAACACCTGATGTACTCGTTACATCATGAAAAGATTAGCATCTACGCTAATGTTAGTCTCTCTGTTTATCCCGAGGTTTACTGTAGTCAGCCGGATCCGGGCCGTATCCAGATCAGATGTTGGACCTGCGCCCAGAGTAGGGTTGGGTACCGTTCACATTTTAACCGGTATCGGTACCGGTACCCGGAATTCGGTACCGGTACCCAACGGTACCTTTTTTCGGTACTTTAGGGATTTACATCAATAACTATAAATAACCTGTAAGTAATTTATAGAAGTGTTGTTGACATTATGCCAGAGCTGCCCTGGTCTCTGTCTGCCATTGTCTGTGATGTTTGTATACTGTAATATTTACTAGATAGTAAGCTAGGTACTTAAATTTAATTAATAAAAACAACCATATTATGTTTTTCTTTTTAATTTCATTTCTATGAAAAGATTTCCCACAAATGATGTGCTGTGTATTTTCTGGTAATCAAATGAAGACATAAGACGTTAATTTAATTCATCTTTTAATATAATTAAACTTTTTTTGTCAAACAAAGTTCTGCACAACTGAGCTTTATACGGTTAGAATTAAAACATTAAAACAGATTTTTTTTTATTTATTACTTTAAAAATAAAGTTTTGATAATTATTATTATATTTGTGTTAGTATTATTAATTGAGACATAATTCAATTCTACAGTGATGTATTTGTCAAGATAAACTGGACTTTTATTTTGACGGGTTGCCGTTCCTTTGAGTTTCTGTGTTTATGATATGACGGTAGTTTTTCTCTCTCAAATGAAACGGTAAAATGCTCATAAAGTGACTCTCAGTGGCTCTGGAGATGACGTTCGTGCGTTCATGTCCTCATATGAGACGGCAGAGATGGAAACACGCGACCGTCATAGTGATAGTGAGCGCGATAGTGAGTGTGTGTGTGTGTGGTAAACCACGCTTCTGCGGCATTCATTCGCACAGAGACACGCAGGATTCATATTTAAAGGGTCTTTTTGCGGTTTAAAGGCGGCATGAAATCAAATTTTACAATTTGTATTTTTATATTAAAGGGTTAGTTCACCCAAAAATAAAAATTCTGTCATTAATTACTTACCCTCATGTCGTTCGACACCCGTCAGACCTCCGTTCATCTTCGGAACAGAAATTAAGATATTTTAGTTGAAATCTGATGCCTCTGAAAGTCCTCCATTGACACAATGGTACTCTACACTCTCAAGACCCTTAAAAGGCACTAAAGACGTCGTTACAAAGTCCATCTCACTACAGTGGTTCTAAAATAACTTTATGAATCGGCGACAATAGTTTTTGTGCGCAAAAAACCCCTAAATAACGACTTACATAGTGATGACGATTTCAAAACAAAGCATCATGAAGCTTCGAAGCGTTATGAATCACTGAGTCGATTCAGCGGTTTGAATCGGCAAATTTCAGCAGTTTGGCGGTTTGACACGCGATCCGAATCATGATTCGACTCACTGATTCATAACGCTTCGAAGCTTCATGATGCTTTGTTTTGAAATCGTCATCACTATGTAAGTCGTTATTTAGGGTTTTTTTGCGCACAAAAACTATTGTCGCCGATTCATAAAGTTAGAACCACTGTAGTGAGATGGACTTTGTAACGACGTCTTTAGTACCTTTTAAGGGTCTTGAGAGTGTAGAGTACCATTGTGTCAATGGAGGACTTTCAGAGGCATCAGATTTCAACTAAAATATCTTAATTTCTGTTCCGAAGATGAACGGAGGTCTGACGGGTGTCGAACGACATGAGGGTAAGTAATTAATGACAGAATTTTCATTTTTGGGTGAACTAACCCTTTAATATTGTAGTGTTTACCATAACTGATTTATCTGTGCACTTCATTATTTTTTAAAAATTCATTTACCCTTATAATCTTTAATCAAATATGTTAACTTTCCCTCCCCCATCGAAACGACTTCTCTTCTCTCCAGGTCATGTGCTATGGCGCGAGGGCGGGGTTATCGCCCCGTCTCGTTTCTGCCCCGCCTCTCAGAAACATGTCACTGATCGTGGTTTGGTGCATTTTTCTCGGTATACACAATACCTTCTTCAAGAAGGACTTGAGGCAAAAAGAGAGAAATATATAAGAAATAAAAGCTTTTTTAATGTAAAAATTACTCAATATAGTCGGACGAACATCTTATCGTGACGACTCGCACTGAGCAATGCAGCGTGTGAACGCGCTTACGGCGCGCCCCCTTGTAAGGGAGAGCTGAGAAAAAAGATTTACAGAAATAAAGCCATAAAAGGCTTAAAATAAGTAAAATCTGTAGCATAAGCCAGCGAAAAGTGAGGAAATATGCTCAGTAACATTATGTAGAAAAGATTTAGAGAGAAAATACATTTATTTAAGAGATAGATTGAGTTTTTCTCCACAACTGAGTGCAAACTTCAAATCTGCCTCCATTTTGTTAGCAACGCCCAACTTCCAACGATCCAATCAATTCCCGAAGGACGAAATCAAGCCTCGCCCTACATTTTTTCTCATTTCAGAAGCCGTTTCACTCGGACATACGTCACAATAAGGAGAAAAAGACGATCTCAACTTCCATTTCATGCCGACTTTAATATTCACAGACAGTAGTCTATATCACCAGATGCATTCTCAGGTACCGAAATTTGGTACCGATTGATTTAATGTGAGTCGGTACTCGGTAGTACCGACGTTATTTGGTCGGTGCCCTTAAAAGTACCGAGTTCGGTACCCGACCCTAGCCCAGAGGCGACCAACGCATCCCTCAAGTGTCTGCAGAGATTGTGTCAACTAGACTCTCCTCTGTGACGGCCTCATCGACACGACATCCAGTGGCACTGATCCTCAACAAACCCTTCACCTGCGGGTGGAACTGGACAAATATTCGGAATATTCCGATCTAATCTGACTTCTGACTTGTAATGCTGCCTGAATCATAATCATACACTGTTTGTTCGTTGGCCAGAGGAGAACTGGCCCCCCGACTGAGCCTGGTTTCTCCCAAGGTTTTTTTCTCCATTCTGTCACCTGATGGAGTTTTGGTTCCTTGCCATAGTCGCCTCTGTTGCCTTTGGCTTTTGGCTTGTTTAGTTGGGGACACTAAACATCCAACTATATCACTGATCTGCCCGCATTGACACTATATGATAACTGAACTGTGCTGGATGACTGTACAGCCGAATCAAATTCTGTTGCATTACTTTCCTGTTAACACTGTGAAAAAAGGTGTAAAACATTGTAAAAAGGTGACTTGACTTGACAATCTTTGGCTCAGACAGAAGTATTTAATATTCTGCACTGGTGACTCCATAACAGAAATGTTCACCACCTCTCATCAGAGCCGTCACAATCCAAATCCACTCTTTAATCACAGTAATGGCTGCTGTCTGCCCCTGATCTGTGTCCACGCACTGAACAAAAGCCCTGATTTCTATTATGTGCATGTAGTATATGTGCATGTTTGCATTTATTTGTGAATGCTTAAGAATGTCAGTCTGTTCGCCATTCGCAAGAAAATTCACAAAAGGAAACTCCTCGATATGTCCTGTCCCTAATTTCTGTTTCAAAAGGAAATATATCAACACAGCACAGAAAACCACACTTATTCCTTAGGAGCTACACGCTTAATTTTGAACCTATATTTTCTCTCCAAGACGTTAGAAAAAGTTGTCACCTTCCAGTTACAGGCCTATTTAACAGCATATAACCTCTACAGGTATGAGCCTTTCCAGTCTGGCTTTGGTCTGTTGAACAGCCCTGGTTAAGGTTCTTAATGATCTCCTCCTAGCTTCTGATTCTGGTGCTCTTAGCGCTCTCCTTCGGTTAGATCTCAGCTCAGCTTTTGACACTGTAAGTCATGAGATACTCCTGTCACGGCTTTCAGCAAATATGATTACTGGCACAGACTTTGACTGGTTTTCCTCCTATTTGACCAGAAGTACAAATCATCCACCAAATCCATCAGTTCTGGTGTACCTCAAGGTTCTGTCTTGGGCCCTCTACTTTTCACTATATGGTACCAATTGGACAAATAATCAAACGCTATGGGTTTAACCTCCACTGTTAAGCTGAAGACCTTCAGATTTATTTTAGCACACCTTCCACCTCAGTATTTCCTACGCCTACATTAAAAACTCAAGCTTTGGCTGGAAGCAAATTTCCTTAAATTTAACTCAGGTAAATACTGATCGGCTCTAAATCTTTTAAATCTTAAAAAATTTATTTTCCACCTACATAATATATCTCGTATTCGATCCTCTCAGCAGGATGCTGAAACTACATGCCTTTTTCACATCTTAACTAGATTGCTTTAACTCACTTCTTTATGACCTTTCAGAAAAAATATCAAACGATTAAAATATGTTCAAAACTCTGCAGCCCGCTAGATCACTCACACAAGAAATAATGAGCCCATTACTCCAATCCTCTATCACCTTCTTTGGCTTCCGGTTTCCCAAGTTGGGTTGAAAATGGACAAACCCAGCGATTGGGTTGTTTCAACCCAGCTGTTGGGTTAAATGTTTGCTTAAAACAACCCAATTGCTGGGTTGAAACAACACAATTGCTGGGTTAAAACAACACAACCGCTGGGTTAAAAAAAACAATTGCTGGGTTAAAACAACACAATTGCTGGGTTAAAACAACCCAATCGCTGGGTTAAAAAAAACAATCGCTGGGTTAAAACAACTTTGAAGTTTACACTGTAAAAAAATGCTGTGTTTAAAACAACCCAAGTTGGGTTGAAAATAGACAAACTCAGCAACTGAGTTGTTTTAACCCAGTGGTTGGGTTAAATGGTTGCTTAAAACAACCCAATCGCTGGGTTAAAACAACACAATTGCTGGGTTAAAACAACCCAATCGCTGGGTGAAAACAACCCAATTGCTGGGTTAAAACAACCCAATCGCTGCGTTAAAAAAACACAATCGCTGGGTTAAAACAACCCAATCGCTGGGTTAAAACAACCTTGAAGTTTACACTCTAAAAAATGCTGGGTTTAAAACAACCCAAGTTGGGTTGAAAATGGACAAACTCAGCAATTGGATTGTTTTAACCCAGTGGATGGGTTAAATGGTTGCTTAAAACAACCCAATCGCTGGGTTAAAACAACCCAATCGCTGGGTTAAAACAACACAATCGCTGGGTTAAAACAACCTAATCGCTGGGTTAAAACAACCCAATCCCTGGGTTAAAACAGCACAATCGCTGGGTTAAAACAACCTTGAAGTTTACACTCTAAAAAGTGCTGGGTTTAAAACAACCCAAATTGGGTTGGAAATGGACAAACTCAGCAATTGGGTTGTTTTAACCCAGTGAATGGGTTGTTTTAACCCAGCGGTTGGATTAAGTATTTGCTTAAAACAACCCAATTGCTGGGTTAAAACAACACAATTGCTGGGTTAAAACAACCTTGAAGTTTACACTCTAAAAAATGCTGGGTTTAAAACAACCCAAGTTGGGTTGAAAATGGCCTAACTCAGCAATTGAGTTGTTTTAACCCAGTGGTTGGGTTAAATGTTTGCTTAAAACAACCCAATCGCTGGGTTAAAACAACACAATTGCTGAGTTAAAACAACCCAATCGCTGGGTTAAAACAACCCAATCGCTGGGTAAAAACAGCACATTCGCTGGGTTAAAACAGCACAATCGCTGGGTTAAAACAGCACATTCGCTGGGTTAAAACTGCACAATCGCTGGGTTAAACACACCTTGAAGTTTACACTCTAAAAAATGCTGGGTTTAAAACAACCCAAGTTGGGTTGAAAATGGCCTAACTCAGCAATTGAGTTGTTTTAACCCAGTGGTTGGGTTAAATGTTTGCTTAAAACAACCCAATCGCAGGGTTAAAACAACACAATCGCTGGGTTAAAACAACACAATCCCTGGGTGAAAACAACCCAATCGCTGGGTTAAAACAGCACATTCGCTGGGTTAAAACAGCACAATCGCTGGGTTAAACACACCTTGAAGTGAATGGGTTGTTTTAACCCAGCGGTTGGGTTAAATGTTTGCTAAAAACAACCCAATAGCTGGGTTAAAACAACACAATCGCTGGGTTAAAACAACACAATAGCTGGGTTAAAACAACACAATCGCTGGGTTAAAACAACACAATCGCTGGGTTAAAACAACACAATCGCTGGGTTAAAACAACACAATCGCTGGATTAAAACAACACAATTGCTGGGCTAAAACAGCACAATCCCTGGGTGAAAACAACCCAATCGCTGGGATAAAACAACACAATCGCTGAGTTTGTCCATTTTCAACCCAGCCTTTTTTAGAGTGTAAACTTCAAGGTTCCAATTCTCACTTGCAAAGCTCTCCACAACCTTGGTCCAACATATTTATCCCACTTCACCTTATGCTCTCCTGTTCGCTCCTCAAGACCTTCTAGTGCGGGATTGTTAGTCACCCCTAAGTTTGGTCTGGTGACTTTGGGAGCCAGGAGCCAGGTCTTTCAGTGTTGTGGCTCCCAGGTTGTGGAATGCTCTTCCTCAAGACATCTGTCAATCATCCTCCCTTCAAAAACCTCTTAAAAACACGTTTTCTCTCTGTCTGTAAATCGCACCTTGTTATGTTTGTTATTTGTTTGCATCCCTTCATGTCTGTATCTCTAACCTAACTTTGTAAGCGACCTCTGTTATTTTCAGCCCTTGGTGTATTTTGTCTTTATTGATGTTTATTTGTTTCTGTTCCTTAAAACTATCTTTATAAAGCGACCTTGAGTGTTGGAAAGGCGCTATATAAATAAAAAAATATATATTATCATTATTCATAAATTAATATCATGTGTTTTTAAACATCCAAGTTGTTCATAAAATTAAAAGGGAATTCAAATTCAAGATTTTCGATTAAGTGCTCTGCTTTTTAGATGTTTCTATTGAGGAAAAAGAGCATGTGATCTCCTCTAGAAGATATTGCAAATCTTGCTTAGGTTTGACAAAACAACAAGTCTACAAGCTATCAAATTCTTCCAACAGCAAATGATCTGAACTGCTATCCACATTCATTTTATAGGTCAAAAATTGTCTGCCTAACTAAGGACTTCTAAGACATTAAATGTATTCATTTAGCAGATGCTTTTATCCAAAGTGACATGCAAATGAGGAACATCAAAAGCTATTTGTCATAAAGAAAAAACAACCAATATTAATTAATAGTGGAGAACGCCTCATTTGAACTGAAGTTTAACTAGATTAGTTAAATTACAAGCTAAGCAGAAAGGAAGAAAAAGTGGAAGACAAAGTGGATACTTCAATGAACCATAACTAAGAGAATGCTAATCCGTTTCCAGAGCTATGAAAGAGCAGCACTACAACTGTCCTCAAGGAGTTGATATGTCTTTTCCTACAACAACAAATCAATCCGTCATGACGTGGCCACTGGCCTCCCTCAAATGACCCGAAGACAGTTGGCATAAAGTTTGAGACGACTCTTAAATACCCTTTGCTGAAAGCGTATTTATGAATCATTGGTAATAGCCCAGAGCTGCAATTTTCTTGATTAATTAGACACAGCAGTTAATTAGAAGCTTTGAGCAAAGACTTCTGCTCTCCAAACAAACATTTGATGAATAAATTGCTCAGCATGTTTATCAAAAACTTCATTTTTCAAACTTGTGAAGTTTCCCAACACCACATTTAAAATGTTAAAGTTTCATGGTTAATAGGACCTGCATTCATTGCTATAAATAATCTTTAATATGATCACGTCACAAATAATGATTGTGTCATGGTTCTGTCACTTCGGTCTAGTTTTGCTCTTGGGTTTGTGACAGAGTCAGAAAAGAGTGATTTCAATGTTAAAGGGTTAGTTCACCCAAAAATGTCGTTCGACACCCGTCAGACCTCCGTTCATCTTCTGAACACAAATGAAGATATTTTAGTTGAAATCTGATGGCTCTGAAAGGCCTCCATTGGCACAATGGCACTTTACACTCTCAAGACCCTTAAAGGGCACTAAAGACGTCGTTACAAAGTCCATCTCACTACAGTGGTTCTACAATAACTTTATGAAGCGACGAGAATAGTTTTTGTGCGCAAAAAAACCCTAAATAACGACTTATATAGTGATGACGATTTCAAAACACGGCCTCATGAAGCTTCGAAGCGTTATGAATCAGTGAGTCGAATCATGATTCGGATCGTGTGTCAAACTGCCAAACTGCTGAATCAAGTGACTTTGGCGATCCAAACTGCTGAATCGACTCACTGATTCATAACGCTTCGAAGCTTCATGAAGCCGTGTTTTGAAATCGGTCATCACTATATAAGTCGTTATTTAGGGTTTTTTTTGCGCACAAAAACTATTCTCGTCACTCCATAAAGTTATTGTAGAACCACTGTAGTGAGATGGACTTTGTAACGACGTCTTTAGTAGCTTTTAAGGGTCTTGAGAGTGAACCGTGCATTGTGCCAATGGAGGCCTTTCAGAGCCATCGGATTTCAACTAAAATATCTTCATTTGTGTTCCGAAGATGAACGGAGGTCTGACGGGTGTCGAACGACATGAGGATAAGTAATTAATGACAGAATTTTCATTTTTGGGTGAACTAAGCCTTTAAGTCAATGGAAAGGCGCGTTGACGCGCGTCTGGAGGTCTTGCGGTGCAATAGACGCGTTTCGCGCGGCGCGATGGACGCGATTCCCCCTCATTCGCGCGTCCATTTCGCGAATTGGACGCGGAATGAGCATCTTGCGCGATACGCGTGTTACACATGAGTGGTGCTTTTGTGCATTCACGCATTTGAAGCGAATTCGCGTCTGACGGTAGAGTTGAAAAATGTGAACTTTGGCGTCAATTCGCGCCGCGTTAACCAATCAGGAGCCGGCTCGCTGCGGTCACGTGGTAAAGTGACGTGACGAGAAACCCTTCATAAATTAAAAATACTACTATTGTGACACAAAATTAGGTTTTAAGACTTTTTCAGGTGAGAATGTAGTTGTTTAAAGCTCAAATCTGTGGTTTATTTATAAAGAGAGTGCCTATTTAAAAAAAATAGTCTTGCGTTTTTGGAGTTGTGAAATCCAGGCGATCACCGGGCGCTCAGCGCTCATTAACCCCAGCGAGAGCAGCCTTTCCTCAGCCAGTCCCTCTGACGTCTGCCGCTGACTCTGATGTCCTGTAGTGGTTCGTCTTGTGTGGATCTAACGGCCGATCTTTGGTGTCATGAATCTATCATTTGTTGTCTGCCAAATCGGGCAAAGAGAAGTTTCATAACTTTATTTTTTAAGGATATTTAAATATACATGCAGTGAAGATAATGTAGGCGTTGCCTGGACCACATGTGTGTGGCTATTAATGCTTAATATATATTTTTAATGAAAATGAAAAGAGGCAGAGTGGTGTTTTATGACATATTTCTCCTGGAGTGCCTTGAACGCGCGTCGTTTTTACTTCAAAGGCTCAATTTACACATATATTTTTCTAACACAAACGTATCGATTTGCTTCAGAAGGCCTTTATTAACACCCCAGAGCCGTGTGGAGCAGTTATATGATGGGTAGATGCACTTTTATTAAGACTTCAAAAACGACACAACCATTCACTGCCATTATAAAGCTTGGAAGAGCCAGGACATTTTTAATATAACTCTGATTGTATTCGTCTGAAAGAAGAATGTCATACACACCTAGGATGACTTGAGGGTGAGTAAATCATGGGCTAATTTTAATTTTTGGGTGAACTATCCCTTTAATACTGACTAGAAAACTGGTAAAAATGACTGGTGGGCAATGGAGGAAAGCCTCGTTTTGCCCTCCAGGTGGGCGTTCCTATAAGCTTGTGCATCACGTAAAAAAACTGAATAGACTGAACACGTAACATGCATGCGCACAAATTTGCGTTTTTGTTGTCAAATTCAAATCTTTTGAAGCAGTTCATTTTAGTGAATCAAAAACAAATCATGTAACCAGTGTAGTCTGATTCATGAACAAATGACTCTTTTGAGTCACTCCTTTTAATGGAGTGACTCAAATCAAAAATCAAAATCAAAAAGACTCGCTAACTCTGTCATAATGCTTGATTCAGTCTGACAAATCCTTTATTGAATTAACTGAATCCATCATATATAAGGTTATACACTGCATACTCTTAAAAACGTAACGGCGCTTATCTTGCGACTCATTTATTGATTGTATTGAAAAAGACCTGAGAGGAGGTGCAACTCATGGTTAGTAATTGATTTGTAATAAGTTGTAATAAATAAAATCAAAGTCACATTTAAATGTGAATTCAAACGTCACCTCAATATTTGAACAATGTTTACTATGATATCGTAGTGGTGTCTTTCTGTCCCCTGGATAGGCCATGTTTTGAAGGACTTGCTCTAGCGCAGGCATTTTCAAACTGGGGTCCTCCAGAAGATCCCAAGGGATCCCCAGAAAATGTCAGAGTTTTCATAGACATAGAAAATATTGTTTAGGGCAAGTTATTTATTTTTCATTCGCTCAAGTTATAAAATATAGATGTGAACCATTACCCTAATTTTTAATAATTGGATGAATGAAAACCTTTTTTCAGTGTTGGAAACAATATTTTGTATTTATAAATGTCATACAATTTATCTAACAGTTTAAATGTTTTTTCATATGAATAGATGGAATTTAGGATGGGGTCCCTCATAAAAGATTCATCGTACTTGGGGGTCCTTGGCATGATAAAGTTTGAAAACCCCTGCTCTAGCGTGACTTAATACTGACGGATATAAATCTCTCGCTTGACGAAGGGAAGCAGAAAAAGACAGATTTACCATATGTTTACCAAATCTGATACACTATTCTAGAATATTTGAGCAAATGCTTTCCCCTGGCATGAAATGAAGTGAGCTTTTAGTCAATTTCCTTAAAGGAATGCTCCAGGTTCAATACAAATTTAGCTCAACTCATCCCTCGGTTTGTAAAAACAAAAACAAATTATATGAACATTCAATGGAAGTCAACAGGGCATTTTTCAAATGTGTGTTTTGAGCTGCAAAATTGTAATAATCCTTTAAGCGGTGGGACTGTTATTGACGGATGAACTTCTGGTGTTTTCAGACATAATGCCATTGTTTGGATTTTCCTCTATGTAAACAGAGAAGGTTTAACATGTTTACTGGCTTCACGTGGTCATAACAGGCGTTGATATACCTTTACATGAACTACCACTGTAAATGCATTACTATTTATTGGTAACACTTTACAATAAGGTTGTATTAGTTAACATTAGTTAACATGAACTAACCATGAACAACACCTCTGTTCAGCATTAGTTAATCTTTGTTAACGTTAGTTCATAAAAATACTGTTCATGTTAGTTCACAGTGCATTAACTAATGTTAACAAGATTTTAATAAAGTAAATGTTGAAATTAACATTAACAAAGATAAGTGCAGTTCATTATTAGTTCATGTTAACTAATGAACCTTATTGTAAAGTGTTACCTATTTATTTTATTTTATTTTATTTTATTTTATTTTATTTTATTTTATTTTATTTTATTTTATTTTATTTTATTTTATTTTATTTTAACAAAACTGATACAACAGCATGTCACCAAATCCAGAATGGTCCTTTAAGCATGCTGTGCAACTATAAGCAACTAATATAAGGGTGATTTCACACAAATACATCGTTCAATAAAGAGAGAGCAATGGACTTCACACTGGCAAGTGAAAAATGTACTGCTGACAGCCTGATAATTCAGCACCTCCATGCATAATAATAGCAACTCATGCACGAAAAAGTTCACACAAAAGCATTGCCATAAGTTCAACAAAAAATAGCCACAATTTTCTCACTTGAATTAACTGCCACAGACATCAGCGCAATTACTGACCATTTAACTCACAATAACTGCAATTAGAGGAAACTCTGACAGCCAAGAGGCCTGTAGACACTTAGTTTCTTTAGAACATCTAATGCAATGATTATTTATTCACAAAGAAACCTGTAGCGATCTTAAATCAAAATATAATCTCCCCGTTGACCTATTGCATGCAGTTTCTAAATGGCTAATGCTCACACATGCACCTCGCAAAGTGATTTCAGTCCTCAAAACTCTTACTGTCAAACATTTGCCCTGGTGCTTTGCTTTTGCTTTCTCTTACAGACTCAATTTGAGTTTTCTGAACGGAAGCCAGCAGCTTATTGTACCAAAAGGTCCTCTAATTTAGCAGCTAAGAGCCTGATGTGTTTTCTAGACCCCCAGACTCGGTTTAACGGCTCAGGGCAAAGACAGAGTAATTAAGGCCAGAAATACACTGATGCAAGTACGAGAACACAAACACTTCTAAATACGCACGCTCAATTTTACGCGTCAGAAGACAATTCGTGCCACAATGCAAGAATGATTTGCTGCAAGGGGTGCAAAAAACATGCATCAAACCAGTGGTTCTCAACTGGTGGGTTGCAGGTCTGTTCTGATAGCAGAAGGGAAAAAACATCTGCTACATTGTGCATATTCGGGATAGCAAAATTAACAAGTTTATCAACTTTTAAACGGATAGTTCACCCAAAACTAAAATGTATCCCATTTACTCACCATCAAGCCATCCTAGGTGCACATGACTTTCTTTTTTCAGACAAACACAATCGCTAGATAAGACCCTATTCCTCGTCTGGGATCGTGCAGAGCCTCTGAAGCCCTTCCTTTGAAACTGCATTGATTTGGACCTTTAATGTGGCGTTCACACCGGACGCGATTCGCGCGAAGGTGGACGCTTGAACATTTTGAGTTTACTCGCTTCAATCACGGCGTGAAATTCCCACGAATCGCGCGTGACATTCACTGCACAACAGATGCGAATTCGCGTGATGGGCGGGGCTTCCGCCAGCGGCTCGTCTCGTTGAGAAATGGCTGACATGGGCTGTGTTTACATGTCTTTTTTTTTGTTAAAATCTACTCTTAATGTGTGACAAAACGTAGTTTTAAGACTTTTTCAGTCGATAATGTAGTTGTTTAAAGCTCAAATCTGTGGTTTATTTATATAAAGAGTGCCTATTTGAAAATTTTATCTGGCGTTTTCGGAGTTGTGAGCTCCAGTGGATCAGCGGCGCTCAGCGCTTGTCAAAGCCGGCGAGGGCAATCTTTCCTCGGCCAGTCCTTCTGCCGTCTGCCTCTGGCTCTGATGTCTCTGTGGTGTGTCTCGAGCTATAATTCGTCTTGTAACCGCCGATCTTTGGTCTCATGGATCTATAATTTGTTCCCTGGCAAATCGTTTAGACTGAAGGCAAAGAGAAGTTTCATTACTTTATATTTTTAGGCTATAACTGTACAGTTGTAACGTTAGCCTACTAGCACTGACTTTGAATGTTTGACTGAATTGTTTGCTTTATTTCATGTGTAGCTTATTATACCTTTTACTTATACTTTTGTATTATTGATTATACATAAACTTGCATTTAACAAAAAGAGACTGTTGTGTTGTGGGTTGTGTTTCATGTCATTTAATGTTATCACAGTGATAATCATATTGTCTGAACCAGGTATTAATATACAGATTTTCTCCTCATTGTTGTCACTACTAGAGCAAGCTGAATGGTTAACGCGGCGCGAAATATCCGCCAAAGTTCAGATTTTCCAACTTGAGCGAATCGCACGTTCAAAACGCTCAATTCGCGTCCTTCGCGCCGCCTCAATCGTGCGAATCGCGCAAATCTCGCCGCCCTTATTCGCGCGAATCGCGCCGCAGAATGCCATTTCGCGTCTCTGCATTGACTTAACATGTAAATCACTCGCGCGAATCGCGTCCGGTGTGAACTCACCATTAGTCTATGATGTGGAGAAAAATCCTGGAATGTTTTCTTCAAAAAACGTAATTTCTTTTCGACTGAAGAAAGAAAGACATGAACATCTTGGATGAGATGGGGGTGAGTAAAATATCAGGAAATCTTCATTTTGAATTTGTGATTTTCACCTCACAGCCGGTGGGAAAGAATCGGGATAGGACTCGGGCAGAAATCATGTTGATGGATGTGATTATTAACGTTACTGTAGTCTGAAGCAGAGCAGGACGAGTGTTGTGGAGCTGAGGAACCGCTGGAGCGATTGCTAATAAGATGAACGCAACACACGCCTCGCGAGCAGCGGGACTTTTATTATGCCACAGTCGCAAGCGCCATCTCCGCTTTTCCGGTCATGAGTGTGAGGTGACGCAGCTCTGTTGATCATATTAGACCAGGGGTCTCAAACTCGCGGCCCGCAGGATGATATTTTGTTGCCCTCTTCTTTACATCAAAGTTTAGTGTTAGTGCGGCCCGTGCGTTGCTCTGAAAAGCACCTTTTTGCTGAATCGTTGCGTGTGCAGCACTTGCCGCACTTGCTGCCTCCTTTGTGTGTGTGTGTGAGAGAGCGAGAGAGTTGGCTCGCCCCTCCCTCGTGCAGTATAATTGGTTGACACCGCGTGATTGACAGGAACAGACGAACAAAGCTGATCAGACAGTTGAAACGAATGTGGTCTAAAAGCGCTCGTCAATGTCAAAATGATTGAGATGGCCAATCAAATCAAAGTATGCGGGGTTAACGTTCTCTTTTGGCGCATACACACACTGCACAGTCTTCACACACAGACAAGCGCATCAATCTATCGCTTAATGCCGTTGCTGAGAGAGACTATTCTTTCCAGTGAAATCACAAAACAAAATGCAAAGGTGTCCATGGTCTTATTATACAATCATTGATGAACATCTTTGATTTTAATGAAGAAAAACGATATGAGAGCGGATTAGAACCCGGAACCTTTCCTATCAATATGGGCCAACATTTCTAAAGAATGCTTTCAGCACCTTGTTGAATCAATGCCACGTAGAATTAAGGCAGTTCTGAAGGCGTAAGGGGGTCAAACACAGTATTAAAGTGTTCCTAATAATCCTTTAGGTCAGTATCTAACCACTTGAGAAATATATAAACATACATCCATCTCATGATTTTTCTTTTATAGGGTTTGGTCAGTATTAATTCAATCTCTGTTGGATTTAAGTTTCAGAATTGCATACTATGGTTAACGAAAATAATGTGTATGACATGTTGGGTCTCTACGAAATCCCATAGTTCCCCATTTGTTAATTTACATTACATTTTGCTAACTCTGTGCTACATTAGTATTATAAGAATCTTGAAGGTTCTTCCCTTTAGCACCCAATCAAATGACATATTCAAATGCCCTTCTAGAAAAAGGTTTGTAAACCTTTCCCTCGAAAGCCTAAATATGATTGGCTCACTGACCCCTAGGAGGACTCAGAGGTTAAAAAGGCCCCTCGCACAGATCTGGCTCTCTTCTTCCTTCTACTGCTGCTCCTGCTGGTTGATGTGCGTGGGGAACCCCACCCATGGGCGCCGGCAGGCCTCAACCACAGCCTGTTATGTCTTCACTCTCCGCACCGAGACAGAGAACGCTTTAAACATAGTCTGAAATGTTCATTCTCGGAAGGAAATTGCAACTTCGCCGTCACTGCACCGAGAAACCATCAGCGCTCTTCCTGCTTCTCCTGGTTGCTCAATGTGTGTGGGATGGTCTGACCACGCGGTCGCCGTTCAGCAACCCCAACACCTCAAGCCATGTGCAACTGCCTTGACCATGACGGAGTCAAAACTAACCGTGCAAGTTCATTATATCTTCAGTCAACGCAGAAGAAATCGATTGCAACTTCAACACCATGGACTCACAGAACCATCAAAACAGGAACTTTACGAAACTGTTCAACTGCAACGGCAATGCATGTATCGCCTATTTTAACTGATCAGAGGGTTTGAAAATACTGATCGAAAATAACAAGCTGATGGTTCTTTTCATGGTTAATGACTCTTTTCCATTGCTTCATTCCCGTTTTCCGGTTTCATTCTGTCACTTTCCATCTTACCCATGTATGTGTGATTTATGTGTATGCGTTTTTATTAGTTTAGTTGTGTTCGTGATTTAGTTAATAAAACTTGTGCACAATACATATTTGGTTCTGACTCCCTGCCTGCAAAAAAATAGTCACTTAAATGATCGATTTGTTACACGCTCTAAATGCTGTAAATGCTAAGGCAATTTTTTTTTTCCTTGGCCATGAAAAATACCCTTCTCTTAGAATTAATTAATAATCAATACTGAGTGTTCACAGTATGAACTTATTTATTGATTGTGATGTTAATGTAGCTACATCAAGCTAACCTCATTAACTAATTCAAATATGCATAATTAATCATAATGAATAATCATAATGTGTTATGAATAATTATTAACATTTCCCTTTTGAGCTAACTCGCTAAAACGTCCATTACCATATCTGAATTTCAGTTCCAGAGGCTTCCTCATCGCTTGATACACAGCGATACGAACAGTAACAATTACGCCTGTTTTTCCATATCAATTCCAGCGTGAGTCTTCCAAATCCTTCGCGTGGAAGTGCATGCAAAGTTTCATGTAAATTAACTACGCACAAATTTGAACTTACCCAGTTCACTGTTTCTGAGGTCCATTAAGTCCTGAGTTGGACACAAATAAGCCTGCAGGTCCTGATAAGCTGGAACCACTTTATTTAAAGCTAGCAGCTGATTTTATTGCTGAACCATTGACTTATTTATCGAATATTTATATTTCCCAATGCATACTCCCAAAGATTTGGAAGTCTGCTTTTGTTTCTCCTCTTTTTAATCGGGGGATTCACTGCAGTTGAACAATTATAGGCCAATATCTAAACTGTGTGTTTTCATCCAAGCTTTTGGAGAAATTAGTGAGTGCAGCTATGAAAGTGTTTAGTGATATTATTAATGCCTTAGACTGTAAACTAATTTGTTCAGCACTCTTTCTTGATTTATCAAAGGCTTTTGATGATCATGACATCCTTTTAAAAAGACTTCCCATTGTTGGCCTCTCAGAAAATGCTATCAATTGGTTTGCCATCTGCCTTTCATCAAGAACACAGTGTTTTTACAGGATTGTACCTCATCTGTTCTGTCAGTCTCTGAAGGTGTCCCTCAGGGGTAGGCTCTGGGACCCATTTGATTTTCCTTGTATATAAATAATATTTGTTATAACATTCCCAATGCTATGTACCATCTATATGCAGATGACACTGCTATTTATCATAATAAATCATAATTTATCATCATCAGCATTACAAGCTCTTTATTATTTACAGTCAGCGTTTGATATTGTACAGCCTTGTCTATGTCAAAACTGGTTTTAAATACAGATCAAACTAAATTATTATTTTTTTTTTAAATTCCAAAGCTCTACCAAGGAATCTGATATTATATCTTCCCAGGGAACAAAAATAGAATGTGTTGCGAGTTATAAGTACCTGGGTATTTTATGTGATAGTGAATTAACTTTTAAAGCTACAATATGTATTTGTTTCCCTGCTAGAGGTCGCTAAACTGTCTAAAACAATAACAAAGGCATGGATTGATGACGCAGTGAATGAGTGTGGAATCATGGAATCAACGTCATCCCGATGGATCTAATAATGTTTATGGGGAAATAATGTTTATGGATGAGTGAATGCATTCATGTTTTTTGACATGACTGTGATATGAAGCAGGATGCGATTACTAATAAGAGACAGATATCAGTGCCACACAGTCCCAGGGGAAATAAAGAAATGAGGACATTTCATTCTACCGAACTAAACGCAAGTGCTGAAATACAGGTCCGTTTATTTGACCAATTAAAATTGTGAGGAAATGCAATGCTGTTTCACTTGGTCTACACTATCTAAACTGCATTTGAGTGTGTTGAGAGTTATGTTATTCTGTGTGTTAGTTTGTTGGCTCTAGCAGACTAGCAGTAGCTACATCACACTGATGATATTCTAATATTTCATCGTGTTGAGCTACATAACATTGATTCGTTTTATGTACATTTGCTCACCTGTTTAATAAAGCACAAAAACAGCATATCTGTCCAGTCAAAGTTTGTTGCAAAGCTCTCGCCATCTCGAAAACGCCATGTTGACACTGGTCCTCTTTTGATTTCTTATTTTGTTCCAACGTCAGCTTGCAATGGTCATGTTTGAACGAAACTACAACAGCATCCAGCGAGACGTTATGGAGTTGTCCACGTCTGTTGCCATGATCTCAACAGCAATAAAAGCGGAAACCGAGGGTAATGCGGATATGACGCCATTGACAGGCGATTCCCTCACACGTCCCAGTTCCTTGGTTAAAATAGCAATTTTCTCAGAATTTACAAATAGTTGGAAGCATATGGGATATTGTAAGTACTCAACTGAACAAAATATATATATTGCAAAAATCTTACATATTGCACCTTTAAGTCACATATTGAACAACTATTAAATTGGGTTTTTACTTCAGAAACCGATCCTTATTTTCTTTTAGTGCAAGGAAATATTTGATATCTGCAACATTTTTACCACTATTGGATTACGGAGATCTGCTTTATATGAATGCCCCAGATCATTACTTAAAAAGCTTGATACCCTTTATCATAGTGCTTTATGTTTTATTACTAGTCATATCAAGCACACCATTGCACTTTATGATAAAGCACTTTTTATACTCAAAGAAGGTTTATTTGGTATTGTTTTATTTATAAATCTATTTGTGGTTTAATGCCATCTAACTTATCTCTCAGCTTTTCTAATATAAATGTCTGTTGTTACAATCTTCGTTCAAATGATTTGTTATATGTTAACGTTCGAACAGAGCTGGGAAAAAGTGGCTTTAAATATAATGCTTCTGCTTGGAATAATTTACAGAAGATCTTAAAACTGACGATGCTTCCATCACTAAAAGTTACTTTTGATAGATTATGTGTTTTCTCCTTTGGTAAATTGCTGTTGTGATCCTTCACACAGAAAAAAATGGTGTCAAAAATTGTACCTTGTCAGTGACCTTAAAAGGACATCTTTGCACCTTTTTTTTACCACAAAAAGATTCATAGTAGTACCTTAAGGTATGTATTTGTACGTATTTGTCTGGGTTGATATGAAATATGGACAAACCCAACCTTTGGGTTAAAAATGTAATGTAAAAATTTAACCCAACGGTTGGGTTTGTCTATATTTGACCCAAATTTGGAATAAAATAACCCAGCATTTTAAGAGTGTAATGTGCACTTTTTAGGAGTAAAAAAGTACAAAGATATCCTTTTTAGGGCACTGTCCCAGTGACAAGCTGTTGTACCCCTAAAGGTTGACACTCTTTTTCTCTGTGTTGATTGTGTTTTTCTGTCTTGATTTATTTATATGTTTATGTTTTATAGCTGCCTTCTTGGCCAGGTCACTCTTGAGCTTTTAAATAAAGAATGAATGAAAAAGTGGATATATTTAAATATTTGCTTTGCATTATGTATTGCAGTCAGATTTTTGAATGCAAATACACATGCAATTGAGCTTCTGCATATATATTGCATAGTATATTTCAGATGTTGTTTCCACTGGAACATTTTCACATACAAGTCCAAGCAAAACCACGCTTTTCAGAAGCCTGTGCTTGTGGATTTCAGGAAGATTTTTTGTTGTTGTTGTTTAATCTAAAAATGCATCTCAAGGGAGTTCTACCCAAAAAAAAAAAATGAATTCTGTTCGAATTTCCTACATTTTCTTGCTAGGTTTACCTAGCGAGGTTTAAACTAAAGAAACGCATTTGCCGTCTATAAAAAGATCAACATACTCATGTTGAGTTGAAGCAAGGTCCCCCGTCCCACACACTGTGAATTTCACTGTTCTATTGTTTTATAATCTCATCTGATGGTTTTGGCAAGAGGCAATCAAACTCCTCTCTTCTACAAGCATCTGGGTATCTGCCCCATAAAAGAGTCAGCAAGGATCTCTGCAGAGTTTTATGCCACATAAAGACGAGCCGTTAAAAATTGAGTACCTGGAGCTGTTTCATGAGCCAGAGCACTAAGTCTTATCATTAAAAAAACATGCGGTTTGCTACCGTGTCCCATCCAGCTAGAACGGCCACAGAAACGACATTCAGAATTATGCAACTGCTGCACTGCTGAAGTGCAGATTTTTACTGCAGTTCATGCGGTCTGTCGGGGCTTATGTGGCTCTTTCATTGGAAGGTCTGTGACCGCTTTGTAATCCAAATGAGAGTGTGTATGTGTGTGTGCATCTGAGAAAGAAATGTCCGAATGACTCGGAAGAAAGACGTGAGATTTGTCTATGTGTGTATGTGTGCACTTCCAGCATGCTCTCTGAAGCATTGCATCGCATTGAAGGTCTGTGCATGCTCATAGATGTGTCATCTCCGTCTGTTAAGCGGGAAGGACGTGCCGTCTTTAAAGTGAGCGTCTGACAGGGAGAGTCATTACCGTAGGGTGAAGTAAAAGCTCATTTAACTCCGCCGTGGACACTGAGCTAAAAACATAACATGCTGCATCCCAATTCACATACTATCTGTCCTAAACAGTATGTGAGATTAGAATGAGTGCATCCCAAATTATAGTTTGTTGAGCAGTGTGCCAAAGGTGCCAGGATGGATTGCGAAGTGTGCATTCGTGCATGCTTTGTTTGGCTGACAAAAGCCACAACCCCTTGCGGATGAGAAGAAGAGTTTGTGACTGTGCTATTTTTAATTTTTTCAGCTGTAGAAGAATGGTGACAAATGCACAGCTGATACTGTCACGGTAGTTTTTAAATGCACAGAGAAACCTAA
The DNA here is from genome assembly GCA_033150135.1 of Gobio occitaniae. Lineage (NCBI taxonomy): Eukaryota > Metazoa > Chordata > Actinopteri > Cypriniformes > Gobionidae > Gobio > Gobio occitaniae. Next base: position 561,782 of record JARQWZ010000335.1, read on the forward strand.
TAATCAAGTCAAACATTATGGTTTCCAATTCATTTACGTTAAACAGAGTTGCCAACTTTTAAAAAAAAAACTGTGAGTGAGATTTGGTGGGGCCACCCAAAATTTTGCAGCGTACAAAGCAAAAATTGCAACAACAAAATTTTTTATAAATAATAATATTATAATAATAGCTATATAATATATATACACACACATCACAGAAAACACTCTGTCTCTGCATCAGCATTTGAATGGGGTAGTATTGTTTTTTTTTTTTGTTGATTTCTTTTTTGCCTTTGATAGAAAAGGTTGATAATTAACTCTGTCTATTAAGACAAAATGCATCTATATGACGCTTTGTATACAGTATATCCAGAGGTGGACAGTAACTAAGTGCATTTACTTGAGTACTGTACTTAAGTACACTTTACTCGTATCTGTACTTTCCTTGAGTATTATTTTTCCGGGAAACTTTAAATTTAACTTCACTACATTTGAAAGACAAATATCGTACTTTTTACTCCACTACATTTCTATCAAGGTCCTCAAAGTCGAAAGTCGTTTCTGTAGCAGCTTTGAAAGTCGGTGGAGGATTTTTTTCGTCTTTAAAAGTGTTTTTTTATTTTTTTTTTTTTTAGACAGCCTATCAGTAATCACCCTTGTATAGCGTCATGTGAAGTTTCCCAACATTTTTTGAACACTGATCAGTTTATAGCAAAATGGAAGAAGCCGGTTCTGTGGCACACTGTGTTGCACCTATGGCCATGCTTAAAAAGTATGTTCCAGTTTTCTGAAAAGATTGAAGATTAGTTTAGTTGGCATACACTTGATGCATGTCTCAAAAATGTTAACGTCTGGGAGAAAGAGAAGAGTAAACAGTGGGAGAACATCAGATGTGTATCAGTGTATTGGATCCGTGTAGGGCTGAAACGATTCATCGAGTTACTCGATTAACTCGATTACAAAAATTCCTTGAGGCAAAAATTCTGCCTCAAAGCCTTGTTAAATTCATATGACGCGCACTATACACGCAGGGATCTGATTCACACGGACCGCTGTTCAATGTTCAGGAAGCACACCCTAGCGCGTGATACATTTTGAATTTAGTTGGCGCGATGGAGGAGAGTAAAGATGTCCATAAACAGAAGAGAATGTCTAAAGTTTGGGATCATTACATTCTTAAAAAAGAAGAGAACAAGGTGCAATGTGTCTACTGCAAAGTAGACCTGGCTTTCCACAGCAGTACGATTTCAATGGTTACGTAGCCTAAGCCTATACATTGATGTTCGCTTATTTTAATCCCATACTGTATTTGTAGCGATGTCGTGATGCGGTTTGACTAGATATGGTGTTTAGCTTTGATGTTTTTAAGTAGTAAACGTTTTCACGTTCAATTGCAGGAGAGTATTGCCTAAAAAAAGAACCCCTTCATACACACACACACACATATGCGCGCTCGTCTCTCTCACGCGCCAGTCAGACCAATCGCGGCAATGCATCACATATGCTTAAACTTTTATGTAGCCACGTAACAATAATTTCAGCATGCATTCATGTATACACCGGGACGTGATGTTGTGACGCGATTTTTCGAACGGATGCTTCACCTAAAATGCACCGCAATGCAAGTGATGCAAGCCAAATGCAGCTTTCTGTTGAAAATGAATGTATGTATTTCTGCCGTACCAAACTGCAATGAAGCAACTGGTCTGACTGGGGCATCACTCTTCCTCATGCACGGCACGCGTACACACACACACACACACACACAGGTTGCTAGGTTCCCATAGCAAATAGGCTCACCCCAGAAATTATATATTATTTGTTAGTAGTCTAATGGTAAATGCTGCAGGTGTAGAAATCTACATAAAACAGATATTTACTTTGATGTCAGGGCTAGATTACACCATGAAACCTGTTGTGCATATTAATAAATTAAATTGCTTTTCCTCTTCATTTTCGTTACGCATTATTTGTTTTGGTTGTTTAAAGGGTTAGTTCACCCAAAAATGAAAATTCTGTCATTAATGACTTACCCTCATGTCATTCGACACCCGTCAGACCTCCGTTCATCTTCAGAACACAAATGAAGATATTTTAGTTGAAATCTGATGGCTCTGAAAGGCCTCCATTGGCACAATGCACTTTACACTCTAACAATAACTTTATGGAGTGACGAGAATAGTTTTTGTGCGCAAAAAAACCCTAAATAACGACTTGGCGGTTTGACACGCGATCCGAATCATGAATCGACTCACTGATTCATAATGCTTCAAAGCTTCATGATGCCGTGTTTTGAAATCGTCATCACTATATAAGTCGTTATTTAGGGTTTTTTGTGCACAAAAACTATTCTCGTCACTCCATAAAGTTATTTTAGAACCACTGTAGTGAGATGGACTTTGTAACGACGTCTTTAGTACCTTTTAAGGGTCTTGAGAGTGAACCGTGCATTGTGCCAATGGAGGCCTTTCAGAGCCATCGGATTTCAACTAAAATATCTTAATTTGTGTTCTGAAGATGAACGGAGGTCTTACGGGCAGGGGCGCAGCTAAGGGGGGGAAAGTTAGGACGATTCTAAGGGCCCACACACTTTTGGGGCCCCCTGAGATCGGTTTTATTAGTAGTAACAGTACTAGTAGCAATGTATTATAAATGTATAATCTACCAAAGAGTTACAAATATAAAAAAAATTATGGCACATTTCCAGCAAAATCCAGCAAAACGCTCCACTCATGAACCGTTCACGCTCACCGGTAAAAACTACGTTCACTCAAATCCCACTCCGACATGAAAATTCTCTGTGCTATAATTGTTGCAGCCATTAAGGTATTTATTTTTATATTTATGTTTAAATATTATAATGTTGTTTTTTTATGTCTATGTTGTCAATATGTCAATCTATGTCGATTATGAAAAGTGAACAGCATGAGATAGAACACATCATAAGATGAATGGAGTTGATCAGACATGATTGTGACCACTTCATTAAGTTTTGTTTTGTATAAGTTGTATCTTAATTTTAATCATTGTTTCATCAGCCAATTTGGGCATTCTGGGTTGTGCGAGCTGAGCTTAATTGGTCAGTATTATTCAATTGCAGACAAAGATTTTGGATACCTAGGTTGGTGTGGTAGAGGGCCCAACATCAAATTCTTTCATAGGGTCCAAAATTGCTAGCGGCGCCCCTGCTTACGGGTGTCGAACGACATGAGGGTAAGTAATTAATGACAGAATTTTCATTTTTGGGTGAACTAACCCTTTAAAAACACACACCATTTTTTCATCCGATTAATCGATAGATTAAGTGTTAGATTAATCGATTACAAAAAGAATCGATAGCTGCAGCCCTAGATCCGTGCATTTGGCCTTAAAGTGACAGCAGTTTTGTAAAGAGATTTGTAACTTTTATGCAAGTATTGAAATGAGTTTAAGGTAGTCATATGCTAGCATGTCGGATGGAGTATCACCGACTGGCTTAAACCACCATGGTGCCATAATGTGCATTAATACAACAATGCAACATTAATAAAATAATGCATTGACATAAAAAATGAAATGTACTTTTGATACTAAGGGTAACTAAACCCTAAACCAACTTTTTTTAGTTAATTATCTGTAATACTGGGGCTTTATTAATGCTGTTCATTGATTCGAGTAAATGTTTTGACATTTGAGTATAAAGCGTTTTAATTCTATAAAATATGGTGTAAAACCGCCAAAGTGCTGCCCTCTTAAGGTTGAACGGTGGCTACTGCAGTTGAATTTTCCTATTGGACGTTGTGGTACATCGTGACGTAGGATGGTACTTCCAACGGCTCACTATCCGCGCCCCTGGCACGAGCTCACCACGCCCTCAGAAATGTTTCCCCCAATCACACGATGAACGGCTTCACTCCAGTATGAACTGTCATGTTACATGAAGTAAACATTATGAATGAAACTCACTTGACACTTGCTTTAACATTGTATTGAAGAAAATACGGTTAAATAATGCACTTGTCAGTACACGTCAGGCTTTTCTTGCGATATTATTGCCGCCCGTCATGTGTACAGATCATTTTCATACATGAGACGCGCTTTCAAACCCTGACACGCAAGTGGTTGCCGCGGACGCAGATAGATTAGGTCAGTTCTCTTGCGCGGCTGCTTTACTAGCATCGTCTGCATCGGGAGTTAACGCAGTTTGAGCTGCGGCTCGCATTGATAAGGCTCCGGGTTTGTGTCTGTTACAGATAATCCACCCTCCTCCACTTCAGGTGAAGGTAGGAGAAATGACTGCTCTGTTGCAAAGCTGGCGTCACTCCAGTCATTCTCCATCTTTGCGACTCGCGAGTCTGACAGCTGTCAATCAATCCGTCACTGCGGGTCTCAGGTGCACGCCCTCCGCTCAGCCCCGCCCTCGGTTCGTCCCCTCTGTGTCCGCCGGGCTCTGCCCACTTTTCCAGCATTTTTTGAAAATTGCCAGTGGGTGGAGTTAAGCTCTGAGCAGGGGTTTAGTTACCCTTTAAGTACTTTTAAAAACAAATACTTCTGTACTTTTACTTAATTAAAAATCTTTGTTTAGAACTTTCACTTGTAACGGAGTAATATTTGACAAGTAGTACTTTTACTTTTACTCAAGTAATAGAGTTGTGTACTTTGTCCACCTCTGAGTATATTTTTTTGCTGTGGCTGATCTAAAAAAAAAAAACTGTGTTGTAGTAGGGATGCCACAAGTACTGGTACTTCGGTGTGACGATGCCAGCATTTCTATTGTACCGACTCCAGAGTATATTCGGTACCCGCAGCTGCGCTCAGTCGCTTCCGTGTTTATCTAAGCGCAGGGCTCCAGACTGTTGCCCAATATAAATATTTTTCCTGCATGCTCTGAATCTGTGTGAATGATGGGCGGTTGGGCGCAGATGCGCGGGCGGGTTCGCTGTCTTTGTAGTCTCTGCCCTCACTATATGAGGACACGAACGCATAAACCATCACTTCATGAGAATTTACAGTTTCATTTGAGGAAACTGTCATATCATGAACACAGACTCTCAAAGGTCTTCACGGCAACCCATCAAAATAAAAGTTCGGCTTTTGAAATTCAATTTGAAATTGACAGAATATATTAGGCTACTGTTGTAGCCTACAGTAGATTTAGCTACATCTCTGTGTAATAATAATACTAATAATAATAATAATTATGCCTAGATGGTTGATTATTTTTCACTTGATCTTTTTTTATAAACAGTGTTTAATTTTAAACAGCAGACAGCCTTTAAATGTTTATGTATTATTTACTTATAATGATTATCATCGTAAATAATAAACTTACAGTTTTTTACAATCGCTATGACAATTTTTTCAATACTTTTAACACATTTCCTAAACTCTTAACACAGTTAGCACAACAACAGTCTGTGTAGGCTATACAATTAACACATTTATTATTGCTTTTACAAAAAATGCATACAGTTAACACAAATTTAAAATGTTTGAGCTTCTTTTACACACAAGCTCAACCAAGAACAAAACAATGGATTTTTACTGCCAAATTTACCAATGCTTTAACACTGTGGGCCCTATTTTAACGATCTGAAACGCAAGTGTCAAAGCGCGAAGCGCAAGTAACTTTGTGGGCGGGTCTCGGCGCTGTTGCTATTTTCCCGGCGGGATAAATGGCTCTTGCGCCCGGCGCAAATCTAAAATGGGTTGGTCTGAAGTAGCTTCATTATTCATAGGTGTGGTTTGGGCGTAACGTGAATAAACCAATCAGAGCGTCATCCAACATTCCCTGTAAAAGCAGGTGCGCAAGTTCCATTATGGATTGCTATTATTATGGCGTATTTACCAGGCGCACGCCAGGAGCGGTTCACAGCCGAGGAGACTGATGTTCTTGTAAGAGCAGTGAAAGACAGAGAAGTTGTGTTGTATGGGGATGGGAGAAACCCACCCAAAATAGCGTCGGTTAAACAGGCGTGGGAGGAAATAGCCACAATTGTTTCATCAGCTGGCATCCCCAGGACGTCGCACCAGTGCCGCAAGAGCTACAATGACATCAGAAGACGGGGAAAGTCCAAGCTTGCCAGCATCAATCGGGCACGCCGTGTAACGGGAGGTGGATCTGCCTCTACTCAGGACCTGACGCCAGCAGAGGACATCGCTGCGTCCACCCTAGGGATGGCTCGATACCACAATTTTGTCTTCGGTACGGTACCACAATCTAATACCGAAGTACCGATATTAAATCGATACCACACAGGGTCTGAATTATGATGCGGGTATTGCACATCATTTTACTCACTCTTGCAAGTTTTGGGTTTATGAAGCGGGAAATTACCGCAAATGTTTATTATTAAATTAATCAACAAAGATTATCACATCAATCAGTCATTTGGAAACTTTTTTGTAAGTAATTTCAGCATTACTGCGCGTCTCCATTCTCTCAAAATCAGCAAATTGCTTCTGGCTTCAAAAGACATCGCATCTGCTCAATAAAAGCATCTGCGCGCTCAGATTCAACACTTTCGCTTCTGTTGCGGGAGAGCTGACGGAAATCACTGCCCACGTCTTTTTAAACCTCGCCAATTTGAACATGCAAGCGATTTTAGAGCATTTCGTAACATATGGGATGAGAGTTTAGAGAGAGTTTTCTTTGTGCTCATACCAACAACAAACACACACACACACACACACACACACACACAAGCCTAAAGAGCTCGCGCATTCCAAATTAAGTTGTTTTTCCTCAGTCAAATACACACTAAACTATGTCAAAAATGTCCATCTTTTGTGAGTCGTCACATAAACACAGTTGGTTATGTCTTTCGCAGATGTAAATAGTGCAATAGTGTGCGTGCAAATATTATGAGATCTAAACGTCACTGGTTGAAACAAACGCTGGAGATTTCTTTATATTTAAACGATACGATCTTATGTATGTGCGTTGATCAGTGTTAAAAGACAAATGTCTAAATTAGATCGTTTGAATGATGCACTCACCTGTCGATCTCTTAATGTCTTACAAGTCAGGAATTAAGTGACGATGCTTGGCAAGGTTTGATGGTTCTTCAGCAGTTTTATAAGCAAAGTAATTCCAAATTTCACGTCTACTCTCTTTATTAATGAGTTTTGTGCGTGTTGAGTGAGATTCAACTGCTGTATTCATCTTGTTCTGTTGCCACATTTGCCGGTTTCACGTCAGTTTGGGTAGCGCGCTGCCACCTAGCGGTGAACTTCGGAACAGCAGCATATACCGAAATGAGCAAAATCATGATATCGTACCGTTTGAAAGAAAATATATACCGGTATTTTTCCAGTACCGGTATACCGCGCATCCCTAGTCCACCCTCACCGATTTTTTTTCCTGGTTCTTGACGGACAAACCAATTTGTTAGATGTCCTTATATACATATATGTCTTGCCAGAAGTTGCCACTATTGGGCAAACAAGTCTCCTTAATTATTAGACTACAATTAGCCTGAATCATTTGTAAGCTAGATTTATGCCTATTTTTTAACATCTTCGTGGCACACCACAATGATTTCCGTCATCTCATGTGTTAATATTTTTTAGTGTAACAATTTATGATTTGCAAAAATAACTGTTGCATCTGTGTAGATTACATGAGCAAAGTGTATGCGCGTTGTGCACGCTATAGCCTACATTATGGTCAAGCATGCGCCCTTAAAATAGCATAATGAACAACGCGCAACGCGCCACTGACTTTAGACTAGGTTTTTTCTGGTCAGTGGCGCAATTGTTTAATGGAACAGCAAAATAGCACCAGGGATTGTTTGCCCCGGAACACGCCTCCTTTTTTGCGCTGAACCGCCCAGGTAGCGCAAGTTCATTCACTAGTTTAGCGACGTGCTTCTGTGGAGGGAAAAGCGCGCTTTGCGCGGGTGCAAACTAGGAATGACACATGCGTCGGTGTACAAAGTCAATTGCGCTGGGTGCCAAGATAGGGCCCTGTATGTCAGAACAGATAACACCTCTGTTCTAAACCCTGACCTTATAGTCTAAAGTCTAGGTGAACAGCTGTTTATATTGAGAACTGAAACACAAATATATCCCCTGTATTTTATTCCATTGTTACAACATCTGATTGAAGTTATGAAGTTATGCAAATATATAAATCACAGCTGATTCCCATCTAGGAATTGTTCAGGTGTTGATGTTCTTTCAATCACATGGCCATATGGTATACAGTAAAAAATGACATCTTTGGGCTGATCTTGTGTGAAAAAGGAACAATATAGAGCAACACAAAGAAAATAAGAAAAATGCCTGCATGAGGGAGTGGAAGATGAGTACCAGGACAAGGGAAAGGATTGGGACAAGGGCAAGGGAGAGATTGAGGAGTTAGAATGCATGGTGGCGCTCAAAGAAGGACCAGAGTTAGGGTAATTGATGATATTAGAGCTACTATCATTGACCATGTCATAAACCACAGGCTATCATACAGAGAAGCTGGTGAACGAGTACAGCCAAGTCTCAGCCGGGACACAGTGGCATCCATTATCCAGATTTTTCAAGAAACCAACAGGTAGGATATTGTATAGGGGCTTCTCCTACTGCAAAGTGTAAATCATTTTACCATATATTACAGTGACTGTATGCCTCTGGTCCCTAACTGTATTTTGTCTATCTAAGGATTCAACATCTGCCTCCCTCAGGGGGCAGAGGAAAGCTCCTAAATGAAGAACAGAAACTTGCTATTGTCAACACGGTGATTGCTGATAATGAAATAAAACTGAAGGGCATTCTACAAAGCTACTCTGAGATTGGTCATTCATTTTTTGTATTGAATTTCTGCAGCAAAACAAACAAAATGCATGCATTTACTATACCTAACAAAACAAAAATGTGGAGAGGCTTCAAAAGACACTGTAATTCCATCTAGTGTTAGTGTTTTTATGACATTGTGCTATGATTGACTAAATGTTCCTGTTGGAAGAGAACATGTGTTAGGGTTTTGGTAGACAGTGTTTTGTGTATTGTGTTAGTGAATTATTGTATTTTGAAAATTAGTTTTGGAGTTTAGTTTATAATGTGTGATTTTGAGCATGAAATTAACCGTTTTGGCAATTGTGTGATTTTGGTGTGTTAAGAGTTTAGGAAATTTGTTAAAAGTATTGAAAAAATTATCATAGCGATTGTAAAAAACTGTAAACACGACTAAAAAACAGTTTTCATCAACAATATAAAAATGTTTACACATTTCTAATGATGTGACCAAACCAACTGTACACAATACAAGTCAGTTCAAAACTGACTCAAACTGTTGCACTGAATGTTGATACAAATGGATGGAAACAATATAAGAGGGAGAGGTATGTGTAAGAGGTGGAGAAGAAGAGGTTAGGGATGAGAAAGAGCAAGGTGTGGACATTGTCAAGGCTGGATCTGAGGCTTTTTCTCTTTGTCTGGCAAGAGATGACATTGCCTGTGATGTGGACAAAGTCCTCAGGCCGGACTAACATGAAGACGTGATGCTGAGGCAGAATGAATCTCTCACTGACTTTGAGTTTTTTAACCTTTTTTGCTTTTGCAGTTGGGTTCACAGTATTCAAGTGCTGAATATACAGGCCTACTATACAATATTCAGTACAAACAGTGCATATAGTTTACAATTTATTCTCCTTATTAATCTAAGTTGTGATTTTTTTTTTAATGTAATTTGTTTACTTTGTTACAATAAACTTTTTGTCTGTAACTGCATGCTTTGGATTCTGTGTTCTCCATTTTATGAAGTATTGTCTAATGAATGATCTATAGTGTTTATAATATTGACCAATGTGTGTGAGATCTGAAAGCATTATTTGATTTTGAGCACAGATAAAATGGTATTGAAGATTTGGTTTTGTGTTTAAGGTTTTGAGAAAGTGGGTCATGGTTTTAGCAGTTCTGAAAAACTGTCCAGTATGCAAGTGTTGAATATACGACATTCAGTAGCTGACTATTCAATATTCAGTACAATACTATAATTGCAGTAACATACAGTATACAATATAAACTCAATTACTATACAATTGCAATTACAATACTTTTTTATGTAATTGCAAAAATTGTTCACTGTATATATATATATATAATTTTTCTGTAAAGTTCTGGAGGCTGTGTTTTCCATTTTTTGGTGTAGTGTCTAATGAATGATCTGTAGTGCTTATATTTTTGACTTATGTGTGTATAATATGAAAGCATATTGATTTGGAGTGCAGGTGAAATGGTTTTGAAGCAATTGTTTAACTTTGCCAGAAGAGTCGAGGGTTTTTGTGTAGTCAAGGATTTTAGTTTGAAAATGTTGTGTTGTTTAATGTTGGAAAAAATGTCTCTTAGCAATTGTGAAAAACTGTAATAGTTTGGAAAAGGAAATACTGAGTAACATCCTTTAAAAAAAAAATGGGGTGGATAGTTTTACCTACAGTCACCAAACTCTGTATTTATATTGTTCTCATCGAGCCGGACAACTTTCTAATTTACAGTCATTAGCTCTGACCAACAGGAAGTCAGATATTTTGATGTTTTTAAAAAATCAGGCTCTGATTTTTAAACTACTACTCTTAGGTGGTTTATTTGATTCATTGACAATATATTAAAGATGGTAAATTGGGAACCGATATTGGATAGCTCAAACGTCCATGGCGACCGATTAAAATAATGTCATCCAAATTATTTTAAAATAGTCTTTTTTTATATTTACCTGGTTTAAATGTATGTTGCCCTGAAGCCACCGGGGCTTGGGCCCATCATCGCTGCTTGCAGCTATATTTATTATTATTATTCTCCGAAATGGATTGCATTTTTGAGGGCCTAAACATGATCGAAAACTCATGAAACTTTGCACACGCGTCAGAAGTGGCAAAAATTTACCTCTGATATGGGTTTCAGAATTAAGCGTGGCAAAATGCCTCAATAGCGCCACCTACAAAAATTCTACCAAGCACCCCTCCTGCTATGTTTCATGTACCATGAAATCAAAATGACAATTCTTGTTTGTTTGTTTTTTTTGGAATATTGCCCTATTTATTATAAATGTTTTATCCATGCACATCATTATTTTCTTTAAAATTCATGTGCCCTCATAATCTTTAATCAAAATCCCCCTCCCTCTTGCAGCAACATCTCTTCTCTGATGACGTGTTTACTGGCGCGAGGGCGGGACGACCTGTCACTCATGAGATCGACCAATTGAGATCAACCTACATTTTTTTCTTGTTCAAAAAGCTGTTTTACTCAAATATACGTCACTTTAAATGGTTAGAGTTAGTGAAACACATTGTTGGCCTCAAATGAAAACAATAGTTTATGTAAAAATATCTTGAGGCTTAACAGTACAAAGAGTCAAAACAAAAATTAGTTTGAGCACATTCTGACATGCAGGTACTTGCATACAAAAATGTGTATAATGTGCCTAATAGATATTGTATATAGCACATTCTAAAAAGCATGTAATTTACAATCATATGCAAAGTACATACTTTCAGTGCGTATTGGAAGTATGCGAATTGGGACACTTTCATTCCTGCCATGAAGATTTGAATAAACATAAAGACTGTCCACAAACGACAGGTGTTTGGCGTCACAAACATCAAAGAAATTTCCAGAACTCGAGCATTGTGCTCGCAATCTGTCTCATGATATTTTCATGATGTTCTGACACATCAAACACATTTTAATGATCGACTGTGTAAAAATATCAGCGAAACAACAGGCTTTTGGTATGCAAAACATGGGCTAAATGGGTGTTTGAAACTGTCCCAAGCATATTTAAACAACAAAAACATGATAAATGGAAAGAGGTGGCTGTCGAACCTTTGTCCACGCTTCAGCGAGCAATCTGTAGACTGGAATAATCACTCTCCGTGATGCTGTGCCCCTCATCATACAGACGCAAAAAGGTCCGTTTAATGAAGATCCACTGTACCTCTGCTTTTGTTCCACGTTTGTTTCAGACTTTATTCCACATGTGTTTAATTAGCGGGTTGGCTACCGACAGCTGTCCCCACAGATTCAACCTATTGTCTAACACCTTTCTGTCATTCACAACAGCACAATGGGATAACTTCCTGTGAAATTTAAATGCACTTTGGTTCTCGTATATTTTAAATGAAATTTGAATGTCAGTCTGTTTGGAAAAGATTCAATAGAGAGGCATTGTGAATATAGACACCGCATAATCTGTACACTGTAAAAAAAAGATTATCGGAAAATTATATTTCAGTCTTCCTCCTTCAAAATTGCTTGTTTAATTCAATGCATTACTTGAAGTTGCTTACCATAATGTACTGTACATTGAATCAGGTTATTCATGTACTTCAAAGAATATCATGGTATCATCAAGTTGTGTCCTAAAAAATATGCCATTTTATTTTTTCAAAACGCCTGTTTTACCATTCAGTGCCTGATTTATTTTAATTTCTAAGTGTGATTTTTCTGGTTTGAAAGAATTTCTGACTTTCATGTTCATGTTTCATATACCATACACTAGAATATACAAAGATGACTTTGATATCTTGTCATAACCAGCTTATGGGATCACCTAAAACATGTAAATATGCATATGACAAGGGCAAAAATCAACTTAGAGGCTTAGCAATGGCCCTGTTAATGAGATTACAAAATTTCCATGACAACTGTGAAGTGGAAATGCTGGATTTAGTAACAATAAAGCTGTATTTTTTCTTTGATCAAATTACAAATAAACACATAAGGCCGTGGTATGCGTGCGATCACTTTAATCTGACATTACAGGTTTGTGTCTGCTACACTGTTTTCTCAACTTCATCTCAGATGCTTCCAATAAAATTCATTTGGAGAAATAGACTTTAGAAAGATTTTAGAAATACAAAGACGACTTATTACTATGAATGGGAGAAAGTACAACACGCAATATGGCGGAATAAGTCCCGCCTTTTTTTTTTTTTTTACAAGAATTTTACATGTGTGTATGTCAAACTTAAAGGGTTATTTCACCCAAAAATGAAAATTCTGTCATTAATTACTCACCCTCATGTCGTTCGACACCCGTGAGACCTCCGTTCATATTCAGAACACAAATTAAGATATTTTAGTTGAAAGCTGATGGCTGAGAAAGGCTTCAGATAGGCCTCCACTGGCATTCAGTACATTTACACTCCCAAGACCCATAAAAGGCACTTAAAACGTCTTTACAAAGTCCATCTCACCACAGTGACTCTACAATAATTTTACGATGCGACGACAATAGATTTGTGCGCAAAAAAATATCAAAATAACACCTTTATCCAACTTGTTCTTGTCTTCCGTGTGTGCCTCCACGACGCATGCGCGAGAATATGACGCAGATCCGGCGTTCGGACACATGACCCAGAAGCGATTTGTTTACAAGCTGAGGAAGACGCGCGTGTCTAAGCTGTTGGATTCTACATTGATCGTGCTTTAGGTCTCGGCGTAGTTCTCAAAATGGGGTTAAAGTGTGCATTTCATGGATTCCCGAACGCTGGCGCTACGTCATATTCTCGCGCATGCGTCGTGGAGGCACACACGGAAGACAAGAACAAGTTGGATAAAGGAGTTATTTTGATTTTTTTTGCGCACAAAAACTATTGTCGTCGCATCGTAAAGTTATTGTCACGCAATACTGCCTTCAGCTGAAGTCACGCAATACTGCCTTCAGATCAAGAGATGCACAAGCCTACAGTACATCCAGAGCAAACCTGAAGAGAGGCATCAAAAAGGCCAAGCACTGCTACAAGCTAAAGATAGAGGGACACTTTTCCAACTCTGACCCTCGACGCATGTGGCAGGGCATTCAGGCCATCAGTGACTACAAACCCCCCCACTCCACCCCCCCAGCCACTGATGTCAACTTCCTGAACGAGCTAAATTACTTTTATGCTCGTTTTGAAAGAGACAACAGAGAAACTGCCACCAAGCTCAAACCCTCAGCTGACCCACCAATCACACTCTCCACCACAGATGTCTGCAAGGCACTGAGCCGGATCAGCGCACACAAGGCTGCTGGACCAGACAACATCCCTGGTCCTGTTCTCAGGGCATGTGCGGAGCAGCTCGCTGGGGTTTTTACGGACATTTTCAACCTGTCTCTTGCCCAAGCAGCTGTACCAACATGCTTCAAACACACTTCCATTGTGCCAGTGCCGAAACACTCTAACCCGAGGTGCCCTAATGACTACCGCCCTGTAGCACTCACACCCATCGTTATGAAGTGCTTTGAGCGGCTGGTCCTAGAACACCTAAAAGACTCTCTACCATCCACATTGGACTCACACCAGTTTGCCTACCGCAGCAATAGGAGCACAGAGGATGCCGTTTCCATGGCACTGCACTCTGTGCTCACCCATCTGGACCATAAGAACACTTATGCACGCATGCTGTTTGTTGACTTCAGCTCAGCATTCAACACTGTCATCCCAACCAAGTTAATAGCCAAACTTGGAGACCTGGGCATCAACACTTCAACGTGTAACTGGATTTTGGACTTCCTAACTCACAGACCCCAGAATGTTCGATCAGGATCCACCTGCTCCACATCCATCACACTCAACACTGGCGTACCACAGGGCTGTGTGCTAAGTCCGTTTCTCTACTCCCTCTTCACCTCCGACTGCAAGCCTGTGTATGGATCTAATTCCATCGTCAAGTTTGCGGACGACACTACGGTGATTGGGCTCATCAGCAACAACGATGAGACTGCCTACAGGGAGGAGATCCAGCACCTGGCCACATGGTTCGCTGATAATAACCTGCTCCTCAACACCACCAAAACGAAGGAGCTCATCGTGGACTTCAGGAAAGAGTCAAGAGGCACACACGACACCATCCACATCAATGGAATGGCTGTTGAGCGTGTCTCCAGTTTCAAGTTCCTGGGGATCCACATCTCGGCGGACATGTCGTGGACGACCAACACCTCCAGCCTGGTCAAGAAGGCTCACCAGCGCCTCTTCTTCCTGAGGACACTGAGGAAGAATCAGCTCTCCTCGGCTATCCTGGTGAACTTCTATCGCTGCGCAATAGAAAGCATCCTGACCAACTGTGTGGCAGTATGGTATGGGAGCTGCTCTGTTGCGGAGCGCAAGGCACTGCAGCGGGTGGTGAAAACTGCCCAGCGCATCACAGGGACTCCACTGCCTGCCATCGAGCACATCCAGAGGAAACGCTGCCTGCATCGAGCTCGCAGCATCCTCAAGGACTCCTCTCACCCAGCCCACAGACTGTTTTCTCTCCTGCCCTCCGGCAGGCGTTTCAGGATTCTCCGGACCAGAACCAGCAGACTAAAGAACAGTTTTTTCCCCAGAGCTGTCTCTTTACTGAACTCAAACCCCCGTTGATCCACTTCCCTCATAAACTGCTAACTCTCCTACCTCACATCTGCCTTCACTTTATTATTTGCACTACCGACTCTTTATTACAGTAACAACTGTTTACTTATGCATTCTGCACTACCATATCTTAACTGGATTATGCTCATTTGCACTGCCGACTGTATTTATAGTACCAATGTTTACATTTGCATTTTGCACCGTACTTCTAACTGTAATATGCAACCACTTTCCACTGCACTCTTACACTTTTTTTCGGATAGCTCTGTCCATAATTTATTGCACTACCTTAATCCACTGCTATATTCCTCATCTTGCCTAACATATCATTGTATACCTCTAACTGTAAAAATTCTGTTTAAAGTACTAGCCATCTGTATATTATATTCATAGTACATATTCACCTGTAAATTCTGTTTATAGTAATAGCCATCTGTATATTAATTCACTGTACATACTCACCTGTAAATTCAGTTCTGTTTATAGTAATAACCATCTCTCTATTTATACATATTATTTATATATATTCAGTATATTTCCATGTCCTGCACTTATGCAACCATTGTATATCCTGCACTTGCTGCTATTGCACTTCTGGTTAGACCTAAACTGCATTTCGTTGCCTTGTACTTGTACTTGTGTAATGACAATAAAGTTGAATCTAATCTAATCTATATTAATCTAATCTATTGTAGAGCCACTGTGGTGAGATGGACTTTGTAACAACGTTTTAAGTGCATTTTATGGGTCTTGGGAGTGTAAATGTACTGAATGCCAATGGAGGCCTATCTGAAGCCTTTCTCAGCCATCAGCTTTCAACAAAAATATCTTCATTTGTGTTCCGAAGATGAACGGAGGTGTCCAACGACATGAGGGTGAGTAATTAATGACAGAATTTTCATTTTTGGGTGAACTAACCCTTTAATGAACAAACAAACAAATCCACAAAAAAAAAAAAATTAAAAGAAACAAAAACAAAACAAAACAGGGTGTACATTATAAGTCCCACCTTCTAAATAAAATAGCCAATCACCAACTGGTAAAGTCATTGCGTCGCTACAGCAGCCGTTTGAAGCCCCGAAACAGTCATGCTGCATCCTAATGTGCCTACTTATGCTACGCCCTAGTAGTATGTACTTTTTTTGTGAAGAAAAAGTAGATACTTCTGAGTGTGTAGCAAAAGAGTACATACTATCACTTCATACAATTGCATCTTTGCTGTCTGTACCATCCTGTCACCGTAAACTGGCCTATCAATCATCTTGTCACAGTTAAAATCCTCCATATTTCATTTCAGTAGCATGTTGATCTGCAGTCGCGGGTCTTTCATGCAGAGACTCTCCTCATATTAATGCATAACTATGCGTTTAAAAGTTAGTTAGTTAAGCTGCAATATGTAAATTTTTTTCAGTAAAAAATCCAAAAACCACTAGGCCAGTGTTATATATTTTTTTCAGTTGAGTACTTACAATATCCCAAATGTTTCCAACTATTTGTAAATCGTGAGTAAATTGCTATTTTACCCGAGGAACCGGAACGTGTGAGGGCGTGGCCTGTCGATGACATCATATCTGCGTTCCCCACGGTTTCCGGTTTTATTCTGCAGAAACGCTTTACTCTCACTGCAGTGTGAACAAGTGTCATAGCAGCGGCTGAGAGAACACACAGAGTAACATCATCCCATCATCAACACACTCAGATGTGTGTAATATGATCAGCAGAGCTGCGTTACCTCACACTCATGAGCGGAGGAGCGGAAGTGGCGACTGTGGCATAATAAAAGTCCCGCTGCTCGCGAGGCGTGTGTTGCGTTCATCTTTTTAACAATCGCTCCAGCAGTTCCTCAGCTCCACAACACTCGTCCTGCTCTGCTTCACTACAGTAACGTTAATAATCACATCCATCAACATGATTTCTGCCCGAGTCCTATCCCGATTCTTTCCCACCGGCTGTGAGCTGAAGACCACGTGTCCCAAGATTCTGCGCTCAAACGTGCCGTCATCAAACTACGGCTTTGTTTTGAACAGGCGACCTCTAGCGGACGCAAAAGTTACATTGTGCACCTTTAATGGACAAACGGATCTTTATAAAAGTCCACATTGTTATGGCAGATGAAATATAACACGTATAACATTACATAAATCAACCGTAGCATTAGTTCTGACTGTCAGCTGATATTCTGTATGTCTACCTATAGGAATACGACGTCTATCACAGCATACATATCGTCGCTGTCCGATGAAAACCACGTATGTCCATTTTGCCGATTTTGAGATTTTTCGACGGATTGAATGTCCAGGTTCATTTCCGTATACAGTATGCGTCACATATCTAAATGGCCAATGAAAAGTTGTGAAATCATGTAATCTGATTTTCACGTATATCCATTTGGTGTCAAAGCTTTCAATCACGCCGCGTATCTCCCGCCCTGTGGAAGCATCTCGCCGGTCTCGTGAAGCTGTTTCATCGAAGCTCAGCACTGGATAGCCGAAAGTACGACATTGAAGCTCTCCACAGTTTAGTTCTAATCTAGTTCTTCACAGATTAGTTTGCTTGCTAGTATGTAAATAAACTCGGTCTCATTGATAAGATTCAGCCTTTTTTTTCTTAGTCAAACTGATCCAATTATAGCCTGTAATGCTACTGTCATGATTGTCACTAGAACATGCCTCACTCATACTGCTATCACCGCTTGCCAGAGGCTGAGAATGTGCAGCACCTATTCCTCTGTCAATATGAAACGCGACTTGGCCATTCTAATTAATGATCGGAAGAACGCGTATCGACCACCGTTACTGTAAAATATGCACGTATGTCCATTTAAACTCAATTTTGGTCAAATGTGGATTATATCATTACACTGGCAAAAATATGGTTACATGTAAAGATGCCGTACCAAGTATGACAGCGCTACATTCAACTGCTTTTGAAATACGGTGTTTTTTTCACTTCCTGAAAAGTAAGCGTTTTGGACATACGTGAGTTTCATCGGGCAGCGACGATATATAAGATCCTTCAGTACTATCAGCAGTTATCGTGTTTCTCCAGAGCTCATTTACCCTTCTCCATCCCCAGCTCCTCCTCTCGTCAGTCAGAATTTGGCATTCTGATTCCCCTTGAATCAGACTAAATTCCCGAATTATGTTGTACATTAAATATTGACATTAATGATATCTGCAATACATTATGTTGGTTCTGTTCTGTTTACCCTAAGGGGGGTTAGTTCTTGCCCAGAACAGAACCATACCGCCAATCCAAACTACTGTATATGCTAATTGTCAATCATCTTTGACGATAGTGGTCCTGACAGAAATATTTTTTATCAGGTTAAAGGTGGGGTAAGTGCTTTCTGCTAACCAATGTTGATTTCAAATCACCAAAACAAACACCCCCACACACACATACTATGGCAGAATCTGCTGTGCCAGCCGGCCGAGGGCATGATTTCATCAATAAGTGAAAGCAATGTGTGTTACTATGGTAAGCCAGGTCGAATGTTCAAAAAAAGTTATCCACAAAAACACAAACACAGTTCTCATGAACAACTCGATAGCACGACAGTCCAACTGACGAACATATTACAATTATGACAAGATTAGAGGGTTATATCGATCACGAAAAGAGGAACCAAAGGAAACAAACATAGGAGTATATTATCTTACTTTTTGGACACACTTTGGGAGCTGACGCTTGAAACAGACAGTGAGGAGGTTTGGATGCTCCAGGCTTATACAAACTCAAAAAAATTATTCAGTGGCTTAGTAAATATCACAGTAATAATTCACTTTATTAACTTAATACAATTTCTAAATATCATTTACTTGATGTTTTGAGTTGAACATACCAAAATAATTGGCTAAAAATCCAACAGTTAATTTTGTCTCAAATTTACAGTCACTAAAACAATTTAGTGTTCGAATAACCAATTATTTATTTCAAATATAGTTAATATTTTTGTGAAATTTCTATCAAAATATTTGAGAAAGGATAATTAAATCGATCTGTTTGAAGAACCACAAATATTACTTAATTCAAATCAAGATTATTAATATTTAACACGCACTGAAGAAATTTAGTACGTTTACTTAATTAAAACGCTGGACCCCTCCCCCGCCCCTTGACGTGACGACGGCTCGACGGTTGAGTGAGCACGGCTGTTTGAATTCTCTTCAGTCTCCAGAGAAGTTCATTCTTCTCAGCGTCGCAAAATTGGAACATTTCCACTGTGAAATCCAGGTTTGTGTGATTTATTTTATCTATAAAATCATAACTGAGCTTAAAATCTTTTTATTTAATGCAAAACAACATACAGGGACGCAATGTGAGTAAACGAGTGCTGCATCTGTCTTTGAAGCATTGGTGCCTTGCTCAAAACACATGACTTTATTCCTTAAGATAATGAATATAATTAATTTGGATGATAAAATGTTCTTAAAACTGTGCACTGTTTGTTTATTGGCAGGTTATGGAGTCAGGCGCGTTGCAGCATCTTTGAGCTATGAGTGAAACGCAGGACGGCGGTCTGAAGTTCAAAGTCCACCCGCAGAGCGCGAGTCCATCTCAGGCTCGAGAAACAGCGCTGATATAGTGGAAATTGGATAACAGACAGGTTGATTACACTTTAATTACTTTTAAATGTTTCATTTTTACTTCTAAAATGTTTGTTACATGAGTTTAAATGTTGTAAAATATTGTATACATGTCAAAACTGTAATATATGCTGTATTGCTTTACTCATCGACAATAAAGGCCAATGTCATGTATAAGTGTGGCTGTGTGGAGTATTTTACAAAGGTTTAGAGGAAATTAAAGTTAATATTAAAGTTATACTATAAGAGTTAATATTACTCATAAATAAAAACAGTTAATTTTACTCATAAATATTGTTTTTTAAATGTTTTTCCCCCAATTTTTTCAACTCAATTTTATTTTTAAATGTACCAAATGTAGTTACACAGATCTACTAATTTTTTTACTTGCATTTGCTCAGCTCGTATGGTGCATGTAATTGATTTCACTGCTTTAAAATTTACTAAATATTTTTAGTGTAAAAATGTTTCACCAAAAAAATTTAGTAAATCATTGTAAACGTTTTTAGAGTGCAGTGTTAGCCTGGATGCCAGCCGAACTTAGCCCCGCCCACAACATTTGAGGTCGGGAAGTTCGGTCTGGACTTGATCCGTTGTAGAGCAGCTATGCTGGAACCAGAGCTGTTCGGACCAATCAGATCATCAGGGCGGGCTTTATACGCTGATGGACAGATGATCAACAGTAACGCAATCATCCACATCACCAAAGAGCGATTGGGTCGAACTCGTTTACTAAACGGAGAACTTGTTCGTATATGCGTTCACCTTTACTATTTCTCTCAGAAATGATGATGGTGTTGGTAAGTACTCCGTGTATCCGTGTAATTCTTTTTACAACACTGGCAAAGATCGTTTACACTCATCTTCTTCTTCATCTACTTCTTCCAGCATGCGTGCAGTTGAGTTCTGTATGACGACGTCAGGCTAATACGGTGCGGAAATGAATGGGTCTTTATCATCGCTGAAGTGAACGACAATACGATCGCAAATAGACAAGCAAGCAAACATGACACAGCATATTCAAGCAAAAGCCAGCATATATTAGTTCTGTGAAACAAAACAAAATCAATGTTACTAGAAGAAATAAAGCAACATCTGCCTTCGCTCCGTGAGTTCTCTCCAGTTCTTCTTTTGTTCCACACACATCTTCCACATTTGTTTTTTATCTGCTGTCTCTCTCGTTCTGTCGTCGCTCTGCTAATGTCCGTCCTGTGTCGTGTCTTTTGAATAATGACGTGCACTGAACGTTCTCCCCGTCATTAGTAGACACTCCCCTTACTGCTGATTGGCTATAAGTTTGTTTTGGTACTCAGCCCGAGACACTTTTCTAAAGCATTTTTGAAATACCACTTACCCCACCTTTAAACGGATTATTAGTCACTCAAACCTTTATCTAAACCTCTCACCATCGGTCACGCATATCCGCCATGTTTTGTAGTTTTTTAATACTTTTTAGTCATGTTTGTAGTTCTGAACTGAATCCTCCTGCAATACACAATTGTTTGTAGGCAATATTAGCCTTTATAGTGTGCACGGATCCACATTTCGAAAATCTACTGGAAATAGCAGACCTCCAGAGACTTTTACCATACTCTTTTCAATATACTATGCTTAGGGACACACTTTTTCTAATCTCACATACTATTTAGTATGGATAGTATGGACATTGGGACGCAGGGTCAGCGTTCTGGGACACACGCTTATGACTGCACATATGCATTGATTGGCTCAGCCTGAAAAATGCAGTTTTTTGTAATGATTTGAGCATTTAGAAACCAAATATATGAGGCCGTTGTTGTCAGATTTCTTTAGTGATTTCAAATATGAAATTTAATCGGTTAACAGCTTTGGAGAGTTGAATGTTTCCTCATTCAAAGAGATACGAGCTGTACTAGCATGACTGAAATAGCTGTCCGAGAGGTGTTTTAAAGATGGCCGGAGAGTGAAGTGACTTGCTTTTAAGGGACTTGGATAAAAGACAGACACAAAGGAGTGCATCAAGTGTATAGAGTTGTAAAATGAATGTAGAGAGCAGCTCAGATCATTTGGAGAAATGGTTCATATTTATAATATGCAAACTAAGCAGAAGCAAAGCAGAAATCTTCATTTGCTCTCCCGTTGCCTATGAATTAGATGAGATATTAAAGAGATCCAATCTGTGGTTTTCTTTCCCAAGGGTCTCTCTCACTTGAAAATTTTTTCGTTTTTTACAAAGCAGGTCTATTACAGTTTTTCTGAATTGCTATAACACATTTCTAAAAACCATCACCCACATTCTCAAAACCTTAAACACAAAACCAAATCTTCAAACTACATTTTCAGAGAACATCTGACTCTTCTGGCAAAATCAAACAATTGCCTCAAAACCATTTTATCTGTGCTCAAAATCAAATAATGCTTTCAGATCTTACACAGCCAGTCAAAATATAAACACTACAGATCATTCATTAGACCAGTGGTTTTCAAACCTGTCCTGAAGGCACCCCAGCTCTGCACATTTTGTGTGTCTCCCTCATTTATCACACCTGATTAAACTCATCAGCTCATTAGGCGAGACCGCAACAACTAAATTGGGTGTGTCTGATCAGGAAGACATACAAAATGTGCAGGGCTGGGGTGCCTTCAGGACAGGTTTGAAAACCACTGCATTAGACACTACATTATAAAATGCAAGTAGTATAGTACTGTACTAAATAGGACTGAATGTCTGTATACTCAACACTTGCCTACTGTAAAAATACTGCAGTCCAACTGCAAAAGCCAAAAAGGTCAAATAAAACTTTAAATGAAAAGCATGTTACAGTACACTCGATAGAGTTGTGCAACTGCAAAATCAAAGTCAGTGAGAGATTCATTCTGCCTCAGCATCACGTCTTCATGTTAGTCCAGCCTGAGGACTTTGTCCACATCACAGGCAATGTCATCTCTTGTCAGGTAAAGAGAAAAAGCCTCAGATCCAGCCTTGACAATGTCCACACCTTGCTCTTTCTCTTCCTTATCCTCTTCCTCCTCTCTTTTCAGATTGTTTCCATCTATTAACCCTTAAAGACCTAGAACATTTTTGGGGCGCCTGACTTGCCTGTACTTTTCTTTGTTTTTCTCACCCATTCTAGCAGTTAGCATCAAGTGCCATATATCATATTAAACAGGAGAACATTAAGTTCCCCTTCAAGGGAACTCGAGCTGCGTCACCGCTTTGGGAACGCCCCTGCGTGATTGCGTCGTGAAGCACGTATGTCATCAGTCCAATAGAGAGACGGAACGTCATAGGCGGGTGACGTCATAGACCCGGAAGCTATAAAGCACACCGGCAAACACACGCCGTTAGCTTCTGTTGCCTTCAACAAGCGCTCTGTGTTATTCTGTCCAAGTGTCTTTGTGTTGTGTCTGAGTTCAGACTGTTTTGTTACGTTTGCACTATTCACCACATTGATAAGAGAGAAAAAAGTATGACGAGCGAACAGCGGTACAGACAGTGTGTTCCTCCCTGCTCACGTTACATCACGAGCGGGGATACACACTTGATGTGCGTTGTTTGTTTGGGAGAGCAGCACGCGCAGTCGGCACTCGAGGGTGCCGGCTGCGAGCATTGTGAGGCTCTGCCTCTTCGTGTGCTGCGATCCCGCCGGGCGCTCTTCGAGGAGGGCGTCCCGGTTAGCGCTCCCCACGGCACGGGTCCCGCTGCTGCTGAGGCTCAGCGGCGACTCATGTCGTGGGGTTCGCAAAAGGATCTGACGGAGGGGATGGAGACGGGCCCCGCCCTATCTCTTCCTTCACCCGCCAGATCCAGCGCTGCCTCTCTGGGATCGGGAGCCCGCTCTGCGGCTTCTCCCGCCCGGGGAGCGGCCGCGATACTGCAGCTATCTTCCTCTGAGGAGGTTGATGTCTGTAGCATCGATGCAGGGGGTGGAGACTCGTCACTTCATTCCCCTGCAAGTGAGGAGCTCATGGAGGTGCTGAGCAGAGCGGTGGCCAGACTACACATTGACTGGCCACACGAACATCATGAGCGAGCTGCCGTAAAAAGCAGACTCGACGAGCGCTTTCTCCCCGCGCGCTCTGTTCAGCCTCCTCGAAGGAGTCTGCCGTTTTTCCCGGACCTCCACACCGAGGTGTCGAGGTCCTGGAAGCGGCCCGTGTCTGCACGCATTTTCACCCCGCAAACATCTGTTTATAGTAATATCACGGGGTGTAAGAGACACGGTTACGGTCAGCTGCCTCGGGTTGAACAGACGCTTGCGAGCCATCTGTCACCCGAGTCTGCGTCAACCGTAAAGGCTCCGACTTTGCCCACAAAGCCTCTGAAAGTGACATCATCGTTTGTGGGCAAAGCATATTCGGCAGCAGGTCAAGCCGCCGCGTGTCTGCACACTATGTCTATTGTGCAGGCATATCAGGCTGATCTGCTAAGGGACCTGGGGGAAAGCCACGAGATCGGAGTCGATACTATTAATGAACTTCGATCGACTGCCGATCTCGCTCTCCGTGCCACCAAGGAGACGGCCCGATGCGTCGGCCGTTCTATGGCAGCCCTAGTGGCCACGGAGAGACATTTGTGGCTTAACCTTACGGACATTAAGGAAAGGGACAAGAGTTTTTTGCTCGATGCGCCGCTGTCTCCGGAGGGCCTGTTCGGTGACGCTGTCACCACGGTTACCGACAGGTTCCTGGAGGCGAAAAAAACAGGCAGCGGCGCTCAAGCAGTTCCTTCCCCGTAAGCCCCAGGTCTCGTCTGCTGCTGGGCGGGAGCAGCAGATGCCGAGTACGAGCTCCTCACACAGGGCGCAGCAGAGAGTGAGTGTCGCCACTCGTACACCCCCGCAGAAAGGGTCGTCGGGTGCGCGGCGCTCACAGGCGCAGCCTTCTAACCCCAGGGCTGATCTGAGGACAGTCATTGTGGCGAGGAAGGCTGCGTCAAAGAAGTCCTGACGCCTCTGGGCCCAGGACAGTGAGGGTGATCCCCTCCGCGGGCGCACGGTGCTTACCGCTGTACACGGTACCCGTGCGTCCGCGGTACCCTCACGGGGTCAGTCCGCCAACCCCGCCCGAGTGCCGGGGCGCGGAGGGGCCGCGGGTCATTCGAGGATGGCCCGCACCCTCTTCGGAGGGAAATTATGCCGTCGAGTCAGTTGTTCCCTGCCGGTTCGCCGCTTCAGGGCGCTGCACTCGCGGTGCAGAGTACATCAGAGACCAGCCTCGAGAGACTGGTTCCCTTAGTAGATTTTGTGTCAGAGTGGGAAAATCTGCCTCACATATCTCGTTGGGTCCTGCGATGTGTAAAGTTGGGGTACGCGATTCAGTTCAGATGCCGTCCCCCCAGCTTCAACGGGGTCCTCTCCACTGTGGTGGACCCGGTGCAGGCTCTGGTGATGACTCAAGAAGTACAGACTCTGCTGCAAAAGGGGGCTATAGAGAGGGCCCCCCCCCCGGACAGGGAGTCAGGCTTTTACAGCCGGTACTTCATAGTGCCAAAGAAGGATGGTGGGCTGCGCCCCATCTTGGATCTTCGCGTCCTGAACCGAGCCGTGGCAAAGCTCAAGTTCAGGATGCTGACACTCAAACAGATCGTGTCTCAGATCAGGTCCGAGGACTGGTTTGTCACGATAGATCTGAAAGATGCATATTTCCATGTCTCCATCCTTCCGCAGCACAGGAAGTTCCTGAGGTTCGCTTTCAGGGGAGAAGCGTACCAATATCGAGTGCTTCCTTTTGGTTTAGCCCTTTCACCCCGCACGTTCACGAAGTGTGTGGACGCTGCTCTGGTCCCCTTGCGTTTGCAGGGGATCCGCATTCTCAATTACATCGACGACTGGCTGATACTAGCACAGTCAGCGCGTCTCGCGGTTCAGCATCGAGATGTTGTGCTCGCGCATATGAGGAGGTTGGGGCTGAGGCTCAACTCCAAGAAGAGTGTTCTCTCTCCGGTACAGAAGATCACTTATCTCGGGGTGAATTGGGATTCGGTCGCTATGCAGGCTCGTCTGTCGGAGCCTCGCGTGGGGTCGATCCTCTCAGCCGTGAAAGGGGTGAAGCTAGACCAGCCGCTCACTGTAAAGCAGTTTCAGAGGCTGTTGGGTCTGATGGCAGCCGCGTCCAACGTTATTCCTTCGGGCCTGCTGTTCATGAGGCCGCTACAGTGGTGGCTCAAGACCAGGGGGTTTTCCCCGAGGGGGAATCCCTTTCGCGTAATCAAGGCAACGCGGCGGTGTCTCCGCACCTTGGTTATGTGGAAGGACCCCAGGTTCCTGACCCAGGGCCCGTCGCTGGGGGCACCGTGTCAGCGTACTTCTCTGACCACGGATGCCTCCCTGACGGGCTGGGGGGCGACCATGAGTGGTCGCTCGGCCCAGGGTCTGTGGCAGGAGCACCAGCGTTCGTGGCATATAAATTGCCTGGAAATGTTGGCGGTGTTTCAGGCTCTGAAGCACTTCCTGCCGCATCTCAGGGGCCATCATGTGCTTGTGCGCACAGACAGCACATCGGTGGTCTCCTACATCAACCATCAGGGGGGTTTGAGGTCCCGTCGCTTATACAAGCTGGCGCGCCTTATCCTCCTCTGGACTCAGGGAAAATTGCTGTCAGTCAGGGCTATGTACATTCCTGGGCGGTTGAATGTGGAAGCAGATATCCTGTCGAGGCAGGGGCCAAGGCCCGGGGAGTGGAGACTCCACACCGATGTGGTGGAGCTCCTTTGGGAGAAGTTTGGCAGGGCCCAAGTGGACCTGTTCGCCACTCACGAGAACTCTCATTGTCGTCTGTGGTTCTCCCTGTCGCCTCCAGCTCCTCTCGGACTGGACGCGATGGTACAGGAGTGGCCGAGGCTGCCCCTGTACGCTTTCCCCCCGATCGCTCTGCTTCCGGGAGTTCTAGAGAGAGTGCGCCGGGACGGGGCCCGTCTCCTGCTAGTAGCCCCGTTCTGGCCGGGCCGGGTATGGTTCTCGGATCTGGTGTCTCTCCTCGACGGCTCTCCCCTGGAGATTCCATTCAGGAGGGACCTTCTCTCTCAGGCGGGCGGAGTTTTTGTTCACCCCCGCCCGGAGTTGTGGAAACTGTGGGCTTGGCCTCTGAGGGGGCCCAGCTCATAAGTTCCGGTCTTTCGACTGAGGTTGTTGAGACCATTCTACACTCCAGAGCTCCTTCTACGAGGAAACTTTACTACCTAAAGTGGAGACTCTTCACCCTATGGTGTCGAGATCGCCTGCGGGATCCAGTTAACTGCCCTGCGAGCGCGGTGCTGGAGTTCCTGCAGGAGAGATTCTCTGCTGGGTTAGCCCCCTCCACACTAAAGGTGTACGTGGCGGCCATAGCAGCTTACCACACTCCTTTGAGTGGAGTTTCATTAGGGCGACATCCGCTAGTAACCCGTTTCCTCCGTGGAACCTTGAGACTGAGACCTGTGACACGCACCAGGGTGCCGGCCTGGGACTTATCTATCGTCCTTCAAGGCCTTTCCGAGGCTCCCTTCGAGCCGCTTGAGGAAGTTTCTGAGAAGTTTCTCACTTTCAAAACTATTTTTCTTCTTGCTATTTCTTCTCTTAAAAGAATTGGGGACTTGCAAGCCCTCTCTGTTGCACCCTCGTGCTTGGAGTTTGCCCCGGGTATGGCTAAGGCCTTTCTCTCTCCGAGGCCCGGGTATATTCCTAAGGTCCTCACTAATCCTGTGAGACCTATTGTGCTCCAGGCCTTCTGTCCTCCTCCCTTTGTGACGTCAGACCAGGAAAAGTTAAATCTGCTTTGTCCAGTTCGCGCTTTAGACGCCTATGTCCACAGAGCTGCCCTGTGGAGGAAAACTGATCAATTATTTGTTTGCTACGGACCTCCATCCCGTGGGGGTCCGGTGTCAAAGCAGAGGATGAGCAAGTGGGTAGTCGAGGCTATCTCACTGGCTTATGGGGCGGCCGGACAGCCTTCTCCTTTGGCTGTTCGGTCCCACTCCACTAGGAGTATGGCTGCTTCCCAAGCTCTCTTGGCAGGGGCCTCCCTGCAGGAAGTGTGTGATGCGGCGGGGTGGTCCTCGCCGCATACTTTTGTCAGGTTCTATGAGCTAGACGTTAATACTACTCCGGGGTCTCGGGTTCTCGCCTCGTAGCTTGCACAGGCGGACATCCAGACTCGCATGGGGACGTGGGTATTCTCGTTCCCAAAGCGGTGACGCAGCTCGAGTTCCCTTGAAGGGGAACGTCTCGGTTACGACTGTAACCTTAGTTCCCTGAATAGGGAACGAGACGCTGCGTCACCCGGCCATACTCCTCGCATGCCCGCAAGCGCCTTGTTTCAGGCCTTCTCCAGAAGCTAACGGCGTGTGTTTGCCGGTGTGCTTTATAGCTTCCGGGTCTATGACGTCACCCGCCTATGACGTTCCGTCTCTCTATTGGACTGATGACATACGTGCTTCACGACGCAATCACGCAGGGGCGTTCCCAAAGCGGTGACGCAGCGTCTCGTTCCCTATTCAGGGAACTAAGGTTACAGTCGTAACCGAGACGTTTTCCAGCTCATCTAGCTCATTTGAAGTCCCAATTTTACATGTATTTGGTCTGAGAGTGGATTAAATTAATAGAATTTTTAGGAAAAACGGCAGCAAAAATGTGGCGTTTTTACTGTGAACTCAAACAGAACTTCATGAAGTTTGGATTTTTTCCTTTAGAAAGTAAAACTTGGTTGTTTTAGACTTCCAGATGAAATTTTGTCTACATGTAACAATCCCTCAGCAAGTTATAGCCATTTATTATAATATTATTCGAGCCGTTTTTGAGTGAAAACAGGTGTATTTTATTTACTGACAATGTAGATGTGTCCAAAAAAGTTCAGGGAGTAAAATAAATAGAAAGATTGTTATATAATAACAGCACACTGAAACGGTGTAAAACACAAACTACATAAAAATAGAGAAATATACTGTAGAGCCCTACACGGGCCTCAAAACTAAGCCCTAGCCCAGCCCTGGCCCGAGACGCTGAGGCCCTAGCCCGGCCCGTGTCCGACAGATCATCAAAATTATCAGCCCGAGTCTGACTGAAGCCCGTGTTTTTTTTTATCCTCCTTATTACACATTAGTTGCAGCCATTAAAATAGTTCAGTTTTGTTTTTAATGTCAAAGTAGTTATACTTCATTTTGTTTCTTTATTAAAGGGTTAGTTCACCCAAAAATTTGTTGAATTCTACATTGATCGTGCTTTAGGTCTCGGCGTAGTGCTCAAAATGGGACTAAAGTGTGCATTTCATGGATTCCCGAACCCCGGCGTTACGTCATATTCTCGCGCATGCGTCGTGGAGGCACACACGGAAGACAAGAACAAGTTGGATAAAGGTGTTATTTTGATTTTTTTATGTGCACAAAAACTATTGTCGTCGCATCGTAAAATTATTGTAGAGCCACTGTGGTGAGATGGACTTTGTAACAACGTTTTAAGTGCCTTTTATGGGTCTTGGGAGTGTAAATGTACTGAATGCCAATGGAGGCCTATCTGAAGCCTTTCTCAGCCATCAGCTTTCAACTAAAATATCTTCATTTGTGTTCCGAAGATGAACGGAGGTCTTACGGGTGTCGAACGACATGAGGGTGAGTAATTAATGACAGAATTTTCATTTTTGAGTGAACTAACCCTTTAAGTTAATTTAGACAAATGTTTGAAGCATTTTGTTGCTTGTTAAATTAAAGTTTTTGTTCTTTAAAGTGACGACCAAGTGGCCAGCGGCCGACAATGAGTTAACCCAAGGCTTTAGCCTCTGAAATCAACACTTGACTTGTCTTGCTTATAAAATCCAAATAAAACACTTAAAGCATCGTTTAAACGTTTAGCCTACTATCACCACCATCACAGTAAAAAGGCCTTTTTGACAAGCTGAGGCAAGCAGATCGCAACAGCGCGCGCAAACGAAACGGGCTACACAATCTAAACAAATAATAATAAAAAAAACATGCTGGTTGTCTTACCTACCTCTCCGCGAAATCAATATAAATCCGATCTTCAATTCCCGTGCTATATGCACATTTAACGAAGTTCATGTCAACGAAAGCAACCGATATGAGCATTTTATTCATCAGCTCATTTCAACATCAAAGACCGCAATATGAGAACGAGCGACCTAAACACTGGCAAGAGCTTTTAGTCTCATTAGTTTTAATGAAGATTGTTGTGTTTTTGAGCATCTAAGACTTAGCTTATTTTCAGTTTCACTTGTGGCAGTTTGCGTGTTGGCTTGCTTTGCTCATTTGCGGTGATGCGTGTTGCATAGCGCCGTCCTCTAAACACTGAGGGCCCTATCTTGCACCCAGCGCAATTGACTTTGTACACCGACGCATGTGTCATTCCTATTTTGCACCCGCGCAAAGCGCGCTTTTCCCTCCACAGAAGCACGTCGCTAAACTAGTGAATGAACTTGCGCTACCTGGGCGGTTCAGCGCAAAAAAGGAGGCGTGTTCCGGCGCAAACAATCCCTGGTGCTATTTTGCTGTTCCATTAAACAATTGCGCCACTGACCAGAAAAAACCTAGTCTAAAGTCAGTGGCGCGTTGCGCGTTGTTCATTATGCTATTTTAAGGGCGCATGCTTGACCATAATGTCTATAGCGTGCACAACGCGCATACACTTTGCTCATGTAATCTACACAGATGCAACAGTTATTTTTGCAAATCATAAATTGTTACACTAAAAAATATTAACACATGAGATGACGGAAATCATTGTGGTGTGCCACGAAGATGTGAAAAAATAGGCATAAATCTAGCTTACAAATGATTCAGGCTAATTGTAATAATTAAGGATAAGACCTGTTTGCCCAATAGTGGCAAGACATATATGTATATAAGGACATCTGACAAATTGGTTTGTCCGTCAAGAACCAGGAAAAAAAATCGACTGAAAAACTGAAAAAACTGAAAGACTGAAAAAAAAAAAGACTGTGAAATCACCTTTACCATAATGTACAACATTACAACTTCACTTCTCTGTCTTTCACTGCTCTTACAAGAACATCAGTCTCCTCGGCTGTGAACCGCTCCTGGCGTGCGCCTGGTAAATACGCCATAATAATAGCAATCCATAATGGAACTTGCGCACCTGCTTTTAAAGGGAATGTTGCTCGGATTGGTTTATTCACGTTACGCCCAAACCACACCTATGAATAATGAAGCTACTTCAGACCAACCCATTTTAGATTTGCGCCGGGCGCAAGAGCCATTTATCCCGCCGGGAAAATAGCAACAGCGCCGAGACCCGCCCACAAAGTTACTTGCGCTTCGCGCTTTGACACTTGCGTTTCAGATCGTTAAAATAGGGCCCTGAGTCAGTCTTGACAGTAGCGGACTCGCGATATCATGGTCTCATGTTGTTTCCACCAGTGCAGCACATCTCATTGTTTCTTTTAATTATTGAATGTCTAAAATATAAAATGAAGGAGAAGCCTAAAAAGGCCCAAAGCCCCGCCCGCGTTGGAGCTATGACAGGAAAATTGGCCCGAAGCCCGGCCCTAGGGGCATAAAAAAGTCGGGCCCGTCGGGCTCGGGCAGAAATGCAGGGCTCTAATATACAGACTTTTGTGTGCTGTGCTGTGCTATGTGCATGCATTTATTTCGGGTTAACGAGTTTGTTTGCCCATATAATCTTAAGATATTTAGGTTAAGCTTATTTGGCTTGCTGTCTACTGATGAGGGGCTCGATGAAGCAGTTTAAACACGAGCTCTGATATACCCCCATAGTGACTAAATGATTATGTAGGGCAAGGTACCTAAGATAAAAGTGGAGTTTGGGGAGGTGGTGGGATGCTGGAACATCTGAGACATCTGAGGTAAGCAGCTGTTTATATACTCTGGCTGTTGGATGTTGATTGGAAGATTAGATGGGCTCGCTCCTCCCTAAATTGACCTATCGGTAAGCCCCTCCCATCGAACGCCATGAGCCAATGGCAGTTGAGTATCAGTTGCGCTGGGAACCGAACTTGGACATCTTTAGGTGTCAGTGCCATAGAGAAACATTGGAAAATCCGAAGCTCTCATCGGTTTGATGGTGTTTATGCTACAAAAATGGTAAACGTCGTGCCTGAGGTACTGTAACACTGACTCCAGGGATCCTGAGAGGATTTTCTGTTTGTCATACTCTTGTTAAGTTACTATTAAAGTTAGTAATTCCCTGCTAACGTACAAGCCGACTAACTATAACTAACTGTTCATGCATGTAGGTCAGAAACACGAAGGTCTACATTTCAGTGCATCTCTCCATATTATTAAACTGATTAAATGTGAATTTATGTAATCTTACCCTGCGGTATATGAACAGTGTCGATCCTGTAAGTTATCATCTGCGATTGTAACAATAGGCTTCTCCCGTTTGCATTGAGATCTGTAAACCATCGCTTCCAAATTAATCTCACCATATTTATTTTATTCCCATTTTATTTCTGTGAGTTTAGAAATGTTTAAAGGTCTGCATTATCTGTCTTATAAGGAGGACTCCTATTTTGATGGGTATTATAGTCAACGGGTAGTGAAAGGAAGAGCTCGCACGCAGTTTATCGGAGTTGTTTTGCAGATACAAAGTTCACCAGTTACTAACTGCACCCCCGAAAAGACAAAATGTCTGTGTATATGTTTGTTTACTGTGAGTGTTTTTGTGTAATTTGCTGTGTATGTTAATGGTAATGTCACGGAGAGAGAGCAAGAGAGAGAGAGTTTGTAAATGAGACGTTAAGGCGCACATATGCTTTGTTTGTTCAGCTCTTACGATGATTTTTTGAGTGAAAAACGATGTAATAAACTTCATAAACCATCAGTAAAGTTTGGCCATCATTCGGACGGGATATACGCTACATTCTGTGTTCAAAAATATCTTGGGATAAGGTTTTCACACTGACAGCTGTACATTGTAAGATATAGCAACTCTGTTTGTTTGTCTGAGTTAGCAACAGTAACTAAGGGGGGCGGGGCTTACCGATAGGTCAATTACGTTTGGAACTTCACTTATTTTCATGCACGCAAATACACAATGTCAAGAGATGACATTGCCTGTGATGTGGACAAAGTCCTCAGGCCGGACTAACATGAAGACGTGATGCTGAGGCAGAATGAATCTCTCACTGACTTTGAGTTTTTTAACCTTTTTGCAGTTGGGTTCACAGTATTCAAGTGCTGAATATACAGACAGTCAATAGGCCTACTATAAAATATACAGTACAAACAGCGCATATAGTTCACCTTACTACTGTAAGTTGTGATTACTATACTTTTTTACGTAATTGCAACATTTGTATACTTTGTTACAATAAACTTTTTGTCTGTAACTGCATGCTTTGGATGCTGTGTTCTCCATTATTTTGATGTAGTATCTACTGAATGATCTGGCCTGCGTTACTCAAAAGGCCTGTAGTGTTTTATTTTTTGACTGATGCGTGTAAGATCAGAAAGCACAGATAAAATGGTTTTGAGGCAATTTTTACTTTTGCCAGAAGAGTCAGATTAGGTTTTGTGTTTAAGGTTTTGACAAAGTGGCTGATGGTTTTGAGCAATTTAGAAAATCTATATTGTCTGTATCGACTCTGAACTGGCTTATTTTATATAGATGGTTTACACTGTAAACCCGAATAAGTTGGCAAAACTAAAAAAAATTGATGCAATCGGTTACATCAAATGTTAAGCAGAACTTGCAGATTTGCATTTTGTACTCATACATTTTAATTGCTCTTAGCATTAAATATTTAAGTAAGCTAATTCATACATTTAAATTAAAATATTTTTAGTAGTGGAAACTTGGCTAGCTTTAACTAGCTAATTCAATAAATGCTACCTTGCTAATTGGTAACACAATGCTTTGATGGCATTAGTATAGCATAGCACTTGCTTAATGAAGACAGCAATATAATACATTTAACATAAATCTTTTCTAAAACTAAGCTCATGCTCCATTTGTCACCGTGATGGTAACCCCCTCCCCCAAAAAAACACAAGATAACAGAAATTCTTCTAAACTAACAGCAAAGCATCCAAGACTACTAAATCTCCTGCTTAACATTAATCTTGCACACACAAAACATTAAATAACACTTAATTTTAGCATTTACTCTCCCTTTTGAGTGTCATGGTAGAGCTTGCTGGAAAAAATCCCATCCCATTTTCAGTTAAATTTAAGTTAGTTTAAATTAAAAGAAACAAGTTCATAAAACTCAGAACAATGAAACAATCCAGATTACTTAAAATGTGTCAGTTTTGTGAACTCAAAAGAAAAATAAAGTTCTAAATACTCACTAAAAGTTCCTTTGATTGAACTAATTAGTTTAATTTGAGTTGACTCTACTCAAACCAATTCGTTATTGTGAGCGTTAGGGTTTGCAGATATAAGTGTGAACAATTTCGAGTCGTTGTGTGTAAACAATGACAACTGTGTTGCAAAAAGAGTGCATGAGATTTGCAAATTGTGCATAACTGCCTGAACCTGTTTAAGGTTTTACACAAAGAGTGATTAACTGTCAGATCAATCGCCGATCATCACGGCCTTTGTTCACAAATGAAGTACAGGCTCTTGATAGCTTAATAATGCACCACAGATGGGCTAAGGGAGCTCAAATTGTAATATGATATTCGAAACAGCTTCTCTTGGGGTCTTAACCAGAGTACAGTAAAGCGCATATAGAATCCCTCTGACTATGTTGTCTTGTTCCATTAGAGAAGAGCTAAAAAAAGCTTTATTAGTCTGTCACTCGGTCGACTCTCATAAAATCAATTTCCCATTTCACCTTACAAAAGAGGAAAAAACCCTCTACATGCACTGAGAACAATATGTCCACTTTTCATTTCGCTCCAAACATAAGAACCATGTAGGAAGGGATTTGAGTCTTGTGGAACCCGAGGATATAGGGAGCGAGATAGCCCTCTCAAAAAAGCTTACACCAGGGAGGCAAATCACACAATTCGTCACAGAGATTCTCTCATTCTCGGGCAGGGTGTCCAATGCCAGGAAGCCATGTGTTCTCAGATGAGTCTAATATTGCACTATGAAGGAGCCACCCAAGAATGACCCTCTCGGGAGGAAGTTGGAGCCGTTTCAGGACGAAAAAAGAATAGTTGTTCACACTTGTTTCAACCTCCCCCCTGCTTTTGTTTGCTAAAGGAAAAATCTGCACAGGTTTTGCTTTGTTGTGGGTAAAATTCTGATCATAAATACTTGCGGTTGCCAATAATGCCCGATCACAACTTAGTCCCTGCCAAGCTTTTCAGTTCTCAATGTAGTTGTTTCTCCATGCTTTTGTTGTAGCAAACACGCAAAAAAAAACTCTGACTCTAATCTTCGTCCAAATTGAGCTTGATCCAACAACAATGTACTCACCAATTTTTCAGACAAGCAAATTGGACACTGAGTCACAAGTTCACTCATTGATATGCAAGATTTACTTACAGGAAATGTTTAGCATTGGGCTGGGATGATAAGAGGTCAATGTGGGGTTTAAATCCAACTACAACATTTTAAATACAATAAGAAGTTGCCACAATAATGATAGAGTAAGTTCAACAATGCAACATAAAATATCATAGGGTTTTAAAGCTCTGCGTTTTCTGATGAGGATCACTAGATATGATTGCTGCTCAAAGTGAACGTGATATGCAATGATAGTTTCGCCCACCACGGCGAGCATCATGGGAGGTTGGCATTTCGAGATGCAGATGAAACATTTGTATGAAACACATGGAGCTTTGTAATGTCAGCCCGGTGTTATTGCGCCATATTGCGCCATATTCATGACTGCTGCTCAAACAGCACAAACTACCACTGCAACATCATTTGAGCATTGAAAGTTTGCTACTGCATAGGATCAGAATCTAGAGCTGTAGAGAATAAAAATCAGCCTGAATGCTTGCTGGATTTAAGACAAAGCCGAACTAATATTTAAAAGCCTGCAGGATACCAGAGAGCTAGAGGCCGACAACATGATTAGTTGGCCTCTCTAATCCTCCTCACCAATTAACACCAGCCCTCACGAAAAAGAAGTTTATTCAAGTGTGCTATTAGTGTACTTTAAACTAAAAATAAGGAAGTTTACTTTCAGCCTACTTTTTACGTACATATACTTAAAAGTATAATTAAGTATTCTAAGTATACTTGGCTTGTAGTTGTGTTTACTCACTTGATTGAGTAGCCTATTAAATAGTTTTACATAGTGTCTTATAAACTTGCATTGTTTGAAGATATTGATTTATAAAGAAAACAGGTATGGTCCTAATTCTGGGTGTCTAGTCCACTGGTAGTGTGGGAATTTACTTCAAATCTACTTTACATTGACTGAAATTTCAAGGCTGGCAAGATGTTGGGTCTGGGAACACACCATTGGCAGGGCTCAATCCGAGGGGCGGATTAAACGGTTGTCTTTCAAATTCCCTCTGCACGCAATAGGATAGCGATACAACCAACCAGAGCAACGAAGAAGGTGAAGCGGAGCTAAGGCTAGTTGATAGATTAAACTTTTGCCGTATCCGGTTGGCAAAACTCTGAACACATCTTCCTTTTTTAAGAATGACTTCAGTGCTGTTCTTTGTTCTTCCCTCAAAGAAAAGCTTAACTCCAAGTCTTCCAGAGTCGCGGCCAAAGCCGTTTCGAAAGGCCGCTGTTCGCCAGCTTCTTTGTTTTCAAGAAACACAGCTGCAACTCTGCCGTAATTATGTAAGCCCGCCCACCGACTCTATACACGATGTGATTGGCCTGACCAGAGTTTATTTTTTCCAGCTCGCAAGCCAACGGAGAGTTGCTAGACGCCCTGGCCGCAAATTAGATTTGCTGCCACTAGGGTGCGTCTAGATTTCTAGGCTATGAAATTTCAGGCTATTCATGTTTTCACTGTTATATGGTAGGGGGTGCTATTACGCATCTTCTGAAATAGTACAGGATCTCCGGATCAAAACACAGGTGAAGAAGAAGCAGAAACAAGTGAGAGAAGATTGCTTAAGCACATGCAAAATAACGCAATCCTCAAACATTAAACAGCATATAAGTTCAAAACTGCCTAATGTTACTGAATTAAATGTTGAACCCATGAAAAAGAATCGACTGCGAAGCTTTGGGGATGTTGATGGCCAGAGGAGAACTGGCACCCGACTGAGCCTGGTTTCTCCCAAGGTTTATTTTTCTCCATTAGGTCACCTAATGGGGTTTTGGTTTCCTTGCCACTATTGCCTCTGGCTTGGCTTGCTCAGTTGGGGACACTACATTTTTCAATTAAACATCAAAATAAATCTAATTAATAAACTAAATTAACCATTTAAACTAAATTACTGATCGAATTATTGATCTAAAGCCCACACTGTCACTGTATGATAATTGAAATAAACTGATGACATCAGCGTTTTTTCCAGAATGGCTATATAGCTGTATAAAATTATGCTGCATTATTTTCCTGTTTAACACTGTAAAGCTGCTTTGAAACTATCTACATTGTTAAAAGCGCTATATAAATAAAGTTGACTTGACTTGACTTGATCTACTTAATCTGTGTTTTGATCATTGCTCTGAATCTGATCTGTGGATTCGGACAGCAATTAAATTACCACACAACCTTGGTGTTTGTCTAAAAACAGTAGGTAATTCGGCCAGGGATTTTTACACGGGTGGTGGGAGAAAAACACTGACATTCTGGATTCAGACGGCAATAAAATCACAGACTAACCGCTGTCAATGATGAAAATACCTTATGACCCCACGAGAAACAATTACCGTCCAAAAAGGGCTTTTGACAAAAATTTGATTTTCTCAGGTTTTTTAAACTTACCCACATTCAAGTGTTGATAATAAAGGATGCATTAAAGTAGAATAATATTTTTTTTTAAATGGAACGAGTTCAAGTACAGTTAAAGGTATATTTCAAGTATAAAAAATGAATATCTAAATTGGAACATATATACTTAGGCCTGATTTCACAGACAGGTCTTAGATTAAGCCAGGATTAGGCTTTAGTTCAATTAGGACATTTAAGAAACATTTATAAACATGCCTTAGAATAAAACTGGTGTGCATCATGAGACAAAACATGGCACTGACTTAATTTAAGATATGTCAGTGCAAGTTGCTTTCAGTTAAAACAGCTCAAACATGCATTTTAGTCTGAGATCAAGCCTTGTCTGTGAAA
This sequence comes from Gobio occitaniae, assembly GCA_033150135.1. Taxonomy (NCBI): domain Eukaryota; kingdom Metazoa; phylum Chordata; class Actinopteri; order Cypriniformes; family Gobionidae; genus Gobio; species Gobio occitaniae. The sequence goes on from JARQWZ010000335.1 coordinate 599,763, forward strand.
CCGGGGGTTAAAGTACAAAAATAATATATGAATTGTAAACTTTAATTATGATGTTATGTTCACTTAAAGAAAACTAGTAGTTTACTAAGAGTATAATTCAAAGTGTACTTTTATAAACAAAAAAAGGTGCTACAAGTATTAAAATAGTAACTTATAAGATCACTTGTAGTACAGATGCAGTACAAATGAGAAACGTAGCTGTGACCTAGTAATGTCACAGCAGTAGTTGTCCCCGCCACCATGTTAAAAGTTTATGGCACGCCCATCTCAGGAATTTGGGTATCAAAATAATTTCCGAACTTCGGTAAGCACAACATCAGAGGGCGTTCATGTGCAATTTTTACCTAGGAAACTAGAGATTTTAACGGTATTTTACTGTAAAAATTCTACGGTGAAAAACAGTTAATTGGTTAACAGAAAGTTTCCGTATTTTATACGGTGAATAACTGTAATAGATCAAACCTTACATTTCATTTCATTTTACAGTAAAATACCGTTAAATTTACAGTTTTTGGAAGTGAAAAAGAACAAGTCATTGTGTAATTTACAGTGAAAACCCGTAAATTGACACTTCGCATTTGATGTATTTTCATTGCAATAACTATGTTTCTTCTTTGTTTTTTCCAATCAGTTATGTACATTAGGGTTTTATGTTACATCTGATGTTGTTAAATTAATGTTTATTGCATTTTTTAAATTTCATGTGTTTTACCATGATGGTGTTTAGTGTTTGTGTGAATGACACGGAGCACCTTTAATATATTAGTATTGTCCTCTTAAAAGCTGCTTGTGATGAGCTTTGATTCATCACGTGATTCTCATCTCCACTGTGATTGGTGGTTGTCCGTATATATCAAAGGTACATAACAGATATTAGTATTTCAATAGGTTGGTAATTTAACATTATTTCAGTTAATGAAATATGTTTTTTTACCATAAATTGTTTACAGTGTAAACATAATCATTACAATATAAACCTTTAAATTATACGGTTTTGAACTGTAAAATAAATTTAAAATATTTACCGTAATTATTACATTATAAACCTTTAAATTATATGGCGCTGTCCCTAAAAACCTAAAACGTAACTGCCGTTTTTTTACTGTAAATTTTACGGGGATTTTTTTTTACAGTGTATACTTACTACATAAAGCATACTTAAAAATATACTTGAATATTACTTAAGTATACCTAATAAAATGAACATGAAGGCCAGTAGGCATTGAGATCCTATCAAGCATCCATTTTGAAGCAGATTGACAGATGTGATAGAGAAAACACTAAGGTAAGGGTGTACAGAGGAATAACATACATGTAGATGTGTTCTCACCTCAAACAATCGCAGGACATTGGCCACCATGATGGACACCGAGCTGCCTGACGCCCCTATCACGCCCACCACACGCTCAGGCTTGCGTATGATTGGTTGTTCGCCATTGGAGCAGCGGATGTCAGACGTGTCTTTCTGAATGAGAGCTTGGACAAATGTCAGAGACTGCTCTAGAGCGTAAGTGTCCCTGGAACATGTATCAAGAATCCGGGCCCCTAGTGTGATGTTGGGCAGTAGTTCTGGGTCGCTGTTGATCTGGTCCAGTGCGTACAGCATGGCCTCCATCCGATGGATTCCTTTTTCTTTCTTAATTTCTCCACACGGGACCCCTGCGGGACCCCTGGCGTGGACTGGGAAAAGGCCTCCCAAGGTGATGTCCCCAGGGATTTTGATGGAATGTGGGTGCGAGTGGTGGTGAACCGATGAACACGGGCTTAGCCACACCCACAGAATCCACAAGAGGCGTGGCCATGTGGTAGAGTGACAGCTGCTCCAGCTTAAAACCCGGAACATCCCGACCTGATGGTTCGGTAAGAATGGAGGAGGGTGTGACGTCATAATGAATCAAACACCACAGTGTTCATCCACTATCGGAGGCACCTGTTCGAGATAAACAAAAATATGAAGAAGAAAAGGGGTGCACGTATTAGTGATGCTTTCTTTGTCTAAACTAGGGGTAAACTGCTGGGGGGGTTAATTGCGATAATTATTATTATCATTGTTATTATTATTATTAGTGCTATCATTAATCACAAAGAATTGAAGACAGGCATGTAAAATGTAATGAAAAATAAAATTATTAATAAACTGTGAGTGTATATATATATATATATATATATATATATACATATATATATATATATATATATATATATATATATATATATACTGTACATATACACATGCATTACGCACACACATATATTTAATCGCGATTAATAAAATCTAACAAAAGTACGCGTGTGTGTGTGTTTGTTTTTGTGATTTATGAGGACACAAATTTGTATAATGACACAGGTATTACACTGGTATTACGAAGTAAACATTAAATAGGAGGACATTTCATATGTCCTCATGTTTAAAATAGCTTTAAAAACATACTAAACAATGTTTAGTGTAAAATGTAAAAATGCAGAATGTTTCCTGTGATGGGTAGGTTTAGGGGTAGGGGTAGTGTGTGCGTGTGTGTGTGTGTGTGTGTGTGTGTGTGTGTGTGTGTGTGTGTGTGTGTGTGTGTGTGTGTGTGTGTGTGTGTGTGTGTGTGATGGGTAGGTTTAGGGGTAGGGGTAGTGTGTGCGTGTGTGTGTGTGTGTGTGTGTGTGTGTGTGTGTGTGTGTGTGATGGGTAGGTTTAGGGGTAGTGTGTGTGTGTGTGTGTGTGTGTGTGTGTGTGTGTGTGTGTGTGTGTGTGTGTGTGTGTGTGTGTGTGTGTGTGTGTGTGTGTGTGTGTGTGTGTGTGTGTGTGTGTGTGTGTGTGTGTGTGTTTTTACTGTAGAATTCTAAATTCAAATTTATTAATAATAATAATTATTTTATTTTACATTGCAACTATAAAATTACAATAATACTATTTCTGGCTGCCTTCAATTATTTATTGCGATTTCCATATGACAATTTTGGTTTTATTTCGTTTAATCATGCATCCTTACTCAAATAAACTCATGCTCGCATTCCCTTTTGAAGTAATTAACCACCCAGCAACCCAGACCACCCTAGCAAATTGCAACACACACACACAAAATAACCATAATCAATCAACCTGGCAACCATCTCACGTCAGAGTGTGCTGGAGCAAACCTTGAAACTTTTGAAAACTTTTGAGTTTTAACTCTACATTCTTACGATGCACAATTCCCATCAAAATCAATGGATTCACAACATTCTCTAATGACAATGATTCTACAGTAGTGTTTTATAGAGAAAACCATCTCTGACTATTCATGCACAGTGTATAACATAAGAACGCATGTTTCATTCTCAAAGCATCCACTGGGAAAGGCACTGCACTGAAACACTGTGAATGGAGAGTGATATAGGCTGGCGTGTGGTGAAGCTCCAGGGAATGGATCCCAACTGCTCTGATGTGTACTGATTGTAAGACCAGCTGTGGTATGAGTGCCTCTCCAAAGGGTTCAAGGGTCATGGAAGATTGAATTTGTTCAGAAAGCAGCGACAGAAAAGACAGAATTCTCCTAAGAATGAGAGAATCTGTAGCCAGTAGCTAAAATTTCAATTCAATAAAAGTTCACTTTGATGTTGGGAGTACATAGAATAATGCTCTTCTCTATAGGATGATCAGTTACTCAGAGATGGAAGGAAGAGAAATCCATCAGGGAAAGATGAACAGACCTGTATATGAATGAATATAGATAGGATGAATCACAAGATGGAGCTTCTTCAATGATTTTGACTACTTTGTCCCTGTAGACATTCAGAAAATAAACTAACTAGGAGAATTCTGTCACATTTGTCATTTTCCTTAATCAACAAATGTCATCTCCAGCATGTCTCTAATGATTTCGTTTCATACTGTAGCATCCTGCGGAAAAGACAGTGATGGAAATAACATCACTGGAAAAAATGTCTTTGCGGAGACTAATTTCATACCAAGCATTTTATGCAACCCAAATATAGTCTGAAAAGGGTTGTCCTTATTCTCTTAATGAGTCATCCCAGCAGGCACCTGACGTCAGATTGACGTTGGCCCCCAACGTCGGACAAACTTTGCATTGTGGTTGAAAATGAAAATCGGGTTGACGTCACAACCCAACGTCATATTGATGTCAATCTCCAACGTTGAGTTCTGACGTCAACGCGATTTTCATTTTCAACTACAATGCAAAGTTTGTCCAACGTTGGAGATTGACGTCAATATGACGTTGGGTTCTGACGTCAACCCGATTTTCATTTTCAACCACAATGCAAAGTTTGTCCAACGTTGGAGATTGACGTCAATATGACGTTGGGTTCTGACGTCAACCCGATTTTCATTTTCAACCAAAATGCAACGTCTGTCCAACGTTGGAGATTGACGTCAAGATGACGTTGGGTTCTGACGTCAACCCGATTTTCATTTTCAACAACAATGCAACGTTTGTCCAACGTTGGAGATTGACGTCAATATGACGTTGGGTTCTGACGTCAACCCGATTTTCATTTTCAACCACAATGCAACGTCTGTCCAAAGTTGGAAATTGACGTCAACCCGATTTTCATTTTCAACCACAATACAACGTCTGTCCAACGTTGGAGATTGACGTCAATATGACGTTGGGTTCTGACGTCAACACGATTTTCATTTTCAACCACAATGCAACGTCCGTCCAACGTTGGAGATGGACGTCAAGATAACGTTGGGTTCTGACATCAACCTGATTTTCATTTTCAACCACAATGCAACGTCCGTCCAACGTTGGAGATGGACGTCAAGATAACGTTGGGTTCTGACATCAACCTGATTTTCATTTTCAACCACAATACAACGTCTGTCCAACGTTGGAGATTGACGTCAATATGACGTTGGGTTCTGACGTCAACCCGATTTTTATTTTCAACCACAATGCAATGTCCGTCCAACGTTGGAGATGGACGTCAAGATAACGTTGGGTTCTGACATCAACCTGATTTTCATTTTCAACCACAATGCAACGTCTGTCCAACGTTGGAGATTGACGATGGGTTCTGACGTCAACCCAATTTTCATTTTCAACCACAATGCAACGTCTGTCCAACATTGGAGATTGACGTCAATATGACGTTGGGTTCTGACGTCAACACGATTTTCATTTTCAACCACAATGCAACGTCTGTCCAACGTTGGAGATTGACGTCAATGTGACGTTGGGATCTGACGTCAAACCGATTTTCATTTTCAACCACAATGCAACGTCTGTCCAACGTTGGAGATTGACGTCAATATGACGTTGGGTTCTGACGTCAACCCGATTTTCATTTTCAACCAAATTGCAACGTTTGTCCAAGTTTGGAGATTGACGTCAATATGACGTTGGGTTCTGACGTCAACCCGATTTTCATTTTCAACCACAATGCAACGTCTGTCCAACATTGGAGATTGACGTCAATATGACGTTGGGATCTGACGTCAAACCGATTTTCATTTTCAACCACAATGCAACGTCTGTCCAACGTTGGAGATTGACGTCAATATGACGTTGGGTTCTGACGTCAACCCGATTTTCATTTTCAACCAAATTGCAACGTTTGTCCAAGTTTGGAGATTGACGTCAATATGACGTTGGGTTCTGACGTCAACCCGATTTTCATTTTCAACCACAATGCAACGTCTGTCCAACATTGGAGATTGACGTCAATATGACGTTGGGTTCTGACGTCAACACGATTTTCATTTTCAACCACAATGCAACGTCTGTCCAACATTGGAGATTGACGTCTATATGACGTTGGGTTCTGACGTCAACACGATTTTCATTTTCAACCACAATGCAACGTCTGTCCAACGTTGGAGATTGACGTTGGGTTCTGACGTCAACCCGATTTTCATTTTCAACCACAATGCAACGTCTGTCCAACATTGGAGATTGATGTCAAGATGACGTTGGGATCTGACGTCAAACCGATTTTAATTTTCAACCACAATGCAACATCTTTCCAACGTTGGAGATTGACGTCAAGATGACGTTGGGATCTGACATCAACCCGATTTTCATTTTCAACCAAAATGCAACGTCTGTCCAACGTTGGAGATGGACGTCAAGATAACGTTGGGTTCTGACATCAACCTGATTTTCATTTTCAACCACAATGCAACGTCTGTCCAACGTTGGAGATTGACATCAATATGACGTTGGGTTTTGACGTCAAACCGATTTTCATTTTCAACCAAATTGCAACATTTGTCCAACTTTGGAGATTGACGTCAATATGACGTTGGGATCTGACGTCAACCCGATTTTCATTTTCAACCACAATGCAACGTCTGTCCAACGTTGGAGATTGACGTCAATTGTGATGTTGGGATCTGACGTCAAACCGATTTTCATTTTCAACCACAATGCAACGTCTGTCCAACATTGACGTCAATATGACGTTGGGTTCTGACGTCAACCCGATTTTTATTTTCAACCACAATGCAATGTCCGTCCAACGTTGGAGATGGACGTCAAGATAACGTTGGGTTCTGACATCAACCTGATTTTCATTTTCAACCACAATGCAACGTCTGTCCAACGTTGGAGATTGACGATGGGTTCTGACGTCAACCCGATTTTCATTTTCAACCACAATGCAACGTCTGTCCAACATTGGAGTTTGACGTCAATATGACGTTGGGTTCTGACGTCAACACGATTTTCATTTTCAACCACAATGCAACGTCTGTCCAACATTGGAGATTGACGTCAATATGACGTTGGGTTCTGACGTCAACCCGATTTTCATTTTCAACCACAATGCAACGTCTGTCCAACGTTGGAGATTGACGTCAATGTGACGTTGGGATCTGACGTCAAACCGATTTTCATTTTCAACCACAATGCAACGTCTGTCCAACGTTGGAGATTGACGTCAATATGACGTTGGGTTCTGACGTCAACCCGATTTTCATTTTCAACCACAATACAACGTCTGTCCAACATTGGAGATTGACGTCAATATGACGTTGGGTTCTGAGGTCAACCCGATTTTCATTTTCAACCAAATAGCAACGTTTGTCCAAGTTTGGAGATTGACGTCAATATGACGTTGGGTTCTGACGTCAACCCGATTTTCATTTTCAACCACAATGCAACGTCTGTCCAACATTGGAGATTGACGTCAATATGACGTTGGGTTCTGACGTCAACCCGATTTTCATTTTCAACCAAATTGCAACGTTTGTCCAAGTTTGGAGATTGACGTCAATATGACGTTGGGTTCTGACGTCAACCCGATTTTCATTTTCAACCACAATGCAACGTCTGTCCAACATTGGAGATTGACGTCAATATAGACATGTGCCGGTAAACGGTAATACGATATACCGCAATAATGAACATGCACAATATTGTTATCGTGGGCACTTCAAAATACCGTGAATAATTATTAATTAACAAATTATTCAGATTTTTAGAATGCATTTTAAGAATACTTTACCCATCAACCGTTTAAAATGAGCAATATGTCAAAGAGGAACGCGCACTGATGTAAACAAACTCAACGTGCATGAGCACATGGCGGAACGTGCTGAATTGCACATTCACTCTCTGACAGCAGAGGGCGCTGATGGAACAGCAGAAATGCAGCCGTTTCCCCTGTAATCCTCGTAAACAAAAAGTTTTCTATATTTGCCACGGTGCTCATCACACAACCAACATAATACTTAAAGACTTAAGGCTATTAATTTTCAAACTTAAACATTTTACATTTTAATCTTGACTAAATTACATGCCCCAGATATTGTTTGAATGTGTTCTGATTGTTTTTTCAGTCACACTCACACACTTTACAATAAGGCTCCATTATTTAACATTAGTTCATTCATTAACAAACTGATAATGAAAAATACTTCTAAAGCATGTATTAATCTTAGTTAAATGTAAATTTCAGCATTTAATAACATTATTACTATCAAAAGTTGTAACTGCATTATTTAATGGACCTGAGCTAACACTAACTAACAGTTGCTTTTTAAACTAACATTATTAAAGAATTATAACTGTAAAAATGTAGTTATTCACTCTTTGTTGATGTCAATGCATTAATTAGTATTGTAAAGTGTTACCTATTGTTCTTTATAATTCTTTTGCACTTTAATCTGTTTTAAATATTTGTTTACTTTATACATTTTTGTGTATTGCTTTATTGTATTTAAATGTCTGGTTCTTTTTGTTATAAGAAAGTTATTAAACCTGTTATAGTATGACAACACTTTTTTTGCAACAAATTTCAATATCGTGATAATACCGTATACCGTGATAAAAGCTTCAGCAATTAACCGCAACATGAAAATTTGATACCGGCACATGCCTACGTCAATATGACGTTGGGTTCTGACGTCAACACGATTTTCATTTTCAACCACAATGCAACGTCTGTCCAACATTGGAGATTGACGTCTATATGACGTTGGGTTCTGACGTCAACCCGATTTTCATTTTCAACCACAATGCAACGTCTGTCCAACGTTGGAGATTGACGTTGGGTTCTGACGTCAACCCGATTTTCATTTTCAACCACAATGCAACGTCTGTCCAACATTGGAGATTGATGTCAAGATGACATTGGGATCTGACGTCAAACCGATTTTCATTTTCAACCACAATGCAACGTCTGTCCAACATAGGAGATTGATGTCAAGATGACGTTGGGATCTGACGTCAAACCGATTTTCATTTTCAACCACAATGCAACATCTTTCCAACGTTGGAGATTGACGTCAAGATGACGTTGGGATCTGACATCAACCCGATTTTCATTTTCAACCAAAATGCAACGTCTGTCCAACGTTGGAGATGGACGTCAAGATAACGTTGGGTTCTGACATCAACCTGATTTTCATTTTCAACCACAATGCAACGTCTGTCCAACGTTGGAGATTGACATCAATATGACGTTGGGTTTTGACGTCAAACCGATTTTCATTTTCAACAAAATTGCAACATTTGTCCAACTTTGGAGATTGACGTCAATATGACGTTGGGATCTGACGTCAACCCGATTTTCATTTTCAACCACAATGCAACGTCTGTCCAACATTGGAGATTGACGTCAATATGACGTTGGGTTCTGACGTCAACATGATTTTCATTTTCAACCACAATGCAACGTCTGTCCAACATTGGAGATTGACGTCAATATGACGTTGGGTTCTGACGTCAACCCGATTTTCATTTTCAACCACAATGCAACGTCTGTCCAACGTTGGAGATTGACGTCAATGTGACGTTGGGTTCTGACGTCAACCCGATTTTCATTTTCAACCACAATGCAACGTCTGTCCAACATTGGAGATTGATGTCAAGATGACGTTGGGATCTGACGTCAAACCGATTTTCATTTTCAACCACAACATTGGATATTGCATTTTCAACCACAATGCAACGTCTGTCCAACATTGGAGATTGATGTCAATATGACGTTGGGTTCTGATGTCAACCCGATTTTCATTTTCAACCACAATGCAACGTCTGTCCAACGTTGGAGATTGATGTCAAGATGACGTTGGGATCTGACATCAACCCGATTTTCATTTTCAACCACAATGCAACGTCTGTCCAACGTTGGAGATTGACGTCAATATGACGTTGGGATCTGACATCAACCTGATTTTCATTTTCAACCACAATGCAACGTTTGTCCAACGTTGGAGATTGACGTCAATATGACGTTGGGATCTGACATCAACCCGATTTTCATTTTCAACCAAAATGCAACGTCTGTCCAACGTTGGAGATTGACGTCAATGTGACGTTGGGTTCTGACATCAACCCGATTTTTATTTTCAACCACAATGCAATGTCCGTCCAACGTTGGAGATGGACGTCAAGATAACGTTGGGTTCTGACATCAACCTGATTTTCATTTTCAACCACAATGCAACGTCTGTCCAATGTTGGAGATTGACGTCAATATGACGTTGGGTTTTGACGTCAAACCGATTTTCATTTTCAACCAAATTGCAACATTTGTCCAACTTTGGAGATTGACGTCAATATGACGTTGGGATCTGACGTCAACCCGATTTTCATTTTCAACCACAATGCAACGTCTGTCCAACATTGGAGATTGACGTCAACATGACGTTGGGTTCTGACGTCAACACGATTTCCATTTTCAACCACAATGCAACGTCTGTCCAACATTGGAGATTGACGTCAATATGACGTTGGGTTCAGACGTCAACCCGATTTTCATTTTCAACCACAATGCAACGTCTGTCCAACGTTGGAGATTGACGTCAATGTGACGTTGGGTTCTGACGTCAACCCGATTTTCATTTTTAACCACAATGCAACGTCTGTCCAACATTGGAGATTGATGTCAAGATGACGTTGGGATCTGACGTCAAACCGATTTTCATTTTCAACCACAACATTGGACATTGCATTTTCAACCACAATGCAACGTCTGTCCAACATTGGAGATCGATGTCAAGATGACGTTGGGTTCTGACGTCAACCCGATTTTCATTTTCAACCACAATGCAACGTCTGTCCAACGTTGGAGATTGACGTCAATATGACGTTGGGTTCTGATGTCAACCCGATTTTCATTTTCAACCACAATGCAACGTCTGTCCAACGTTGGAGATTGACGTCAAGATGACGTTGGGATCTGACATCAACCCGATTTTCATTTTCAACCACAATGCAACGTTTGTCCAACGTTGGAGATTGACGTCAATATGACGTTGGGATCTGACGTCAACCCAATTTTCATTTTCAACCAAAATGCAACGTTTGTCCAACGTTGGAGATTGACTTCAATATGGATTTTGGTTAGTTAACAAAACAACCTAAAACCAACAAAAGATCAATGTGTAATGATGTTAGAATTTGCCGTTTTGTGGACGTTACCATTATGACGTTAAGGAGACATTGGGTTTTGGTCACTATATTTTTAGGAACTATTATTTTTAATATTGAATTTGGTTCTGAACAAATTTGGTGCTGGGGCCCTAAAAAAGCCATTTGAGAAGTGGTGAAGTTAAAAAAGCTTTAATATGACCTTCATATAGGAATTTTAGAATCACCTTCCATACCATTTATTGAATCACAGTGCCAAATTTAAAAGCAAACTCGTTTTTTTTTTTCACACACACAGTCAACAGTACACAAGAATTCCATTCCGAGCACAAGCCATGGTTTATGTACGAGAGTGGAAGGATAAATCATTGGGGCTGCACCTGACAGCTTTCAGAACCTCTTAGTAGAGAGGCATTACATTTTGATGAAAATTTTACATCACACTCCATGCGCATCACTGTAGCGACGGCATCTGCTTTTTGCTGCAGTTTGCTCAAAACATCTACTCAGTGACAGGTGTTCAGCAAGCAACTTCAGATATCGAACGCTGGTGTTCCAGTTCCTTATGAGCCTTGATTGCATTTACAGTAGGAACTGGATATCGCATTTGCTTCGAGTAGCCTAATCAAATCCTAAACCCTTCACATGCTCTTTTCGCCAGCTTCTCGGCCTTCCAGCCAAAGGGTTTTCCTCTCGCCTTCCCTTTAAATTCATTCAGCTAACACAAATCAGATTGAAAATCTAGTGCAGAGAAATAAGTCTCCCTTACTGATATCGACTATTTTTTTTCCTCTTACATGAGCTGGAGATGTGTGTGTAAAATGCCAGACCACCCCATTGCTACTCCAGAAATTAAAAGACATATTTAATATTGCAAACTAATTGTTTTGAAAGTGGGTTCATTTCCTTGTGAGAAGTAATTTGATTCCACTAAAGTGGCGGAGGCACAACGTCAGGCAGTAATCGAAGGAGACAAGCTTTTCCCAGCGCCCTCTCTAGTAAATATCATTTTCACGGTGATAAAACATCATTTGATGCTGTTAAACATAATGGGCTGTTTCAATAATCCATGATGGCATCATCTAATCACAGTAATCACTGTTTGTGAAGGACCTCACATGGTTGGCGCTCGCAGCACAGCGGCCGCATGCGAAAATGTGGCATCAAAATAAACGCAAGACCGCTTTGAGCATTCAGACAGGGCAAACGGTTTTCACAGGACGCCTCCCAACGCTGATCCAATCTAAAGAAAGAAACCTCTAAACAAGCAATAAAAGCCACCTATGAAAAAGAGCACCGCAAGTGCATGATAAAAAGCAGCATGTTTATGAGGCATTTCAAAGGGAGACGAAAACGCTTTCTAAATCATTTGCACATCAGAGGCAGCTAATATGACTAGTCAATAATAGCAGACTGTTATAATAGAGTGAGTTTCTTTGCTTTTCCTTCAATATGTGCAATTAACTTAAGTATTATATGACTCTATTAGGAATGGCCTCAGTAAAGAAAAGAAAAAAACACATCATTCATTTCTTATCACAATTTCTTTAATCCCTCAGCCAAAAAACATTTCTGATATGTTCAACCAAAATCCCAATTTCATTTCGAAGTCTGTGAACAGAGGCCCTGTTAATGCTTTTTAAAATTCATCAGCTGAAACTATTAATGCCCATTCGGGTGTCTGGGCTTTTGACAAATGGTGAGGTCATTCCCAGCGTGACATACTTACTCAAGATAATGTGATCACTCTTCAGAAATGAAGGGCTGGAATAATGGATAATACAACAAATCATCGGGGGCTTTTTTCCCCATCGTATTAGACCTAAATCTTGCAGCACATATCCATTAGGAGCCATCGGAGAGAAGTTTGAGAGAAACTTGTTCTGAAATGATAGACTAGATGGAGTCAAAGTGACCCGGCACAAAAGAGGGTGTCGCATACAGGAACTGCACCTGGATTCAGATGGACAATTCTGCAATAATGAGGCCAGACGTTCGGATATAGACTGTCCACTGGGGGTATTTTGAAAACCCATTCATCTTCTTGTTACCTGGATATGAGTGTTCATTCAGGATATAATGGACAAAAGGAACTTTGTCAAATCCGACATGGCGCAGAAAACAAGCTAGAGCGACAGCAAGATATGGTCCGGTCTCAAATGCCGCCCAACATGTGCATACATTGGTGATGTAATGGTGCATAAAATGACAGGTAATAGACCACATCAGGCAAAAGGGCGAATGTAGAGTGCACTGCGGCCTCAAAAAGATCCCTTCAGAATCATAAAATGAGAAATGAGACATGCTACGGTCTTGTTGGATTCACTGACACGTACAACATATGACCATCACAACGAATGCACATAAAGTGTGTGATTTGGGACAAACCTATGTCATGCAACCAATTCTACATAAGCAGCTTTTTGGTTCCAGAAAAATGTAAATTTCTACTAAACTACAAAAACCAGGATATGTCATATTCTGATTGCTACCTAGTCAGGAAAACCCAAATATTACAGCCAAGGTTTGGCTGGTTAGAGTAGGTCAGTTAGCCCCTGCTTGTAGACGCCATTCCTACACCATTGGGCACATCTTTCTTAATTGACGAATTTAAAAGTAGCTGCGCATACCATAGACTGTGAAAAAAAGATATGGACGAAATGCCTTCACTATCTTCCACTGAAGAAAAGTGAAGCCGCCAATGTCAGAATATGGCGCTGATTTGGGACAGAGTCTGCGCAGTAGAGAGTAGATATCAAGACCCCGCACACACTCTCAACAGTATCTGTTAGTACTGTTTAATATACAGTTATAGAAATGTGGAAATTAAAGCTCCAAATATCCTCCCGAAAATCCTGAAAAAAGTTTGTAAGTGCCTCTATGTCACAATTCACCAGTGTGAGTGCCTGTAATCACCACCAGAGGGCACTCCAACCCAGACTGTCATTTCATCAAAAACTACATTACCCATAATCCTTTGCCTGGACTCATCATCACTCATTGTTTGCACCTGTGTCTCATCACCTCATTACCCCAGCCTATATAAACCATGTTCACTCTGTCATTCACTGCAAAGTCTATACTGCATTTTTCTGAGCATTCTCCCTGGTTTCATGTCTCTTGGTTTTGGATTTCGTGCCTGTTCAGTGGATTACCCGTTTGCCTGTCTCTCCTGTCTTGTTTGCCTTATTGGACTGATTACATGTTATGACCTCTTGCCTGTTTGATGACTACAAGTGTGGATTACCCTTTAAATAAAGCTGCATTTGGATCTTCTACCTTCTGTCTTAGAGCAGTACGTTACACTCAGTGACTTCTTCACTCAGTCAAGCTGTCAATCATGACGTCAAACCCAAACGGCAACCTTCCCCAGTTTCTCCTGAAGCCTTGATGCCCAACTTTACAGCAGAAAAAAACATGTTTACAGTCTGGTACAAATTGTGGTTTTGGTCTATACGGCTTATTTTGCCCTTCATGACGACTGTGAGGGGGGTGAAATGTTTTATAACTCATTCGTTTACATTATTTAAAGCCTTAAAGTTCTGCATAATTAAGGGCGTGGCCACTTGAGTGACAGGTGGATTGCCGCAGCTGTCACTACTAGCCGTTTGTCTGCTGTCTGTTAGCTCCAGCCACTCCACCTGTTAGCTCCTTTTTGCCCATTTTCAGTTATCCGGGAGTGACGCGTGGTGACGTGTTGCCAAGATGGCAACGGCCGTACTTTAGGCTTCAGAAACGCTCTTCAGAATCCTATGGGTGACGTCACGGACACTACATCCATATTTTTTTACAGTCTATGGTCACACCCTGTTTTTATAGCATCAAATAACTAACTAAAACCAAACTTACAGTGTTAATTTTGACAGCGAATTTTGATTAATTTTAGTCAGTCTTTTGTTTATTTAAAATTTAGTTATAGTCATATTTTAGTCACCTGAATTGTTTTTAGTTTTAGTCTAGTTTTAGTCGACTAAATATCATAAGATTTTATTCGACTAAATCTACAGTAGATTTAGGCTCCTAAAATCTAATTAGTTTAGTTAAATTACAATACATTAAGCATTTAAGCCTTACATAACTGACTGTCACTTGAACTGACATTTTGACATTATTGTGTTTTTTAAATTAAAAATACACGAAAGAGAGCTCAATTCACTTTTTTATTTGTTTTTTAAACACAGCTATATAGTTTTTTTAACTTTGTATTTCTGTTTTAGTCAGTAGGCCATATCAGGTTAAGCTAAAGCTTCAAATAAGTTTGTTTATTTTTATTTATTTTTTATTTCAGTTAACATTTATTTAATTTCAAGTAATGAAGATTTTTGAAATGGTTTTAGTTAACTATTATAACCCTGATACTTTACTGGATATGTGTCAAATCCTGGTCTTTCCTCCTGGCTATGAATTAAATGGGAATGACATTAAATACAGTTTATTGTGTAACCAAAAATGAATATATAATGTGTGACTTGTAATTATAAACAAGCTCGAAATACACGGGACTCTTATTTTGAAATGTATGCGCCTCTGTTGCAGTTGCTCATTCAAGTATAGATGACATAAAATATGCATTGTTACATCCGTCTAAAACATATTACTATATAGACATCGTAAAGTAAACATTGTCATTATTCATCAGCATTAGTTCATAAACAATTGCCTGGCATAAATGTGTGTTATTCATTGATTGAGCCGCTCTGGAGTCTCAAATGTGCGCATCTGTTACACAAGACATCAGTTCTGACTGGATCTCTTCCCTAATCGACCCACCCTAACATTTTCGTCTCGTTTTTATTTGTTGACGAATATGACAGTTGATTTTTGTCATAGTGTTTGTCATCCAACACTAGTTTTTATTTAGTTATCGTCTCGTTTTCATCAGTGAAAAAAAGTTGTTGACGAAAATTATGACGAAAATTGTTCGTCAACGAAATTAAAACTGCAAACTTATTTAAACAACGAACACTTGAACTTACATCAGCATGATAAAAACTACCTAAAATGACAGAAACCATCGTTGAGAAAAATGTAGGGTGAATTCAAGGTGATTGGGACACATTTTGCCATTGAGATGACTTGGAAAAAGTGCCCCAATCACCCTGAATTTACCCTACATGAAGTGTAATTTGATTGCTTAGTTTGTCCCACACCCCATTCCATTTCACAGAGAGGGCGGGGTTTATGAGCTATACACGGACCAACCACCTGGGGGCGATCGAGACGCTTTGGCTTCACTTTTCAGGACTTGTGCGGCACGCTTGGTGCATACTAATAAAATATTTTTTGTAAGCATTACATTAATTGCAAATATTTCACTATAGTATATTAGATGTTGAATGAAATGCTAAAATATTATACAACTGTTATAATGGACCCCTGTGTACAATTGCTTTTATTGGCCTTTTTTCTATGCTTTGCCCAAGTTAGGTCATTTTTTTGTTCTTTAAATAGTTATATTTTCATTCTTCACTTTGCTATTATATTTGTTGCTTTGTTTGTAGACCTTGATTTGTATAATATATACAAAAAGTTTATTTTTCCCATCTTCCTGACATCATGGCAGACGTCAAAAGTCACTACTGAAGAGTTTGTGCATTCCTGTTCTGCCATCAGCCAATCAGAGTTATCATTACATAATTTTCTTGCTTCTCAACAGTAATTAGTCTCACTATTTATGGATTTTATGGCTCAGGTGGTTGGCAAAAAAAGTGCCCATTACTGCAAAAACAAAAATCACTTCTGTCGTGCAGGATTTCACATGAACTCTTGCTTATTTTTCTAGAGCCATTTTAAAGAGCACAGCACACACGTTATCAAACAAAGATCACACACACGCTGTGAATTCTTGACATTATGCGAGAGGGCGCAGGGAGCAGCTACAACACTTTTTGCAAACATCCCCGACGACATATGACATTGTGTTCACACAAACGGAAGACTTTTAAATGCTGACCTCTCATGCACAGAAGCATGACACAGCCGACAGAGGCTTCACTGTTGCAATGATAATTCAAAGAGATTCAACAGACCTCATAGCATCGATTAAAACACTAGGAATACATCCTACAGGACATGGAACGCAGATAAAAGGAGCTTCAAGACAAGTGCACAAAAGAGCACAAAAGCCATCTATATTGCAATGGTTGTCAAAGCCCACATAAGAGCTAACGGGATAGTTCATCCAAAAATGAAAATTCTGTCATTATTTAGTTGTTTAAAACCTGTATGAATTTCTTTCTTCTGATGAACACAAGAAGATATTCTGTAGAATGTTGGTAACCAAACAGTTGATCGGTCCCATTGACTTCCATAGTACTGTATGAGGGGTGGGGGGGTGGGGGTGGGGGGGGGGGGGTACAATGGAAGTCAAGGGGTCCTATCAACTATTTGGTTCCCTGAAATACGACCCATAGGAGCGTTTACTAAAGTTGTGCCTCTATCGACAATAGTACACTTTTATTTAAATGCATTGTTCCCGTTTATTTGCATCATATTTCAGGTTTTGCATCTCTCAATTGGTAGAGCATTGCAAAATACAACATCATGTAATCATGTGATCATGCAATCGTGGGTTTCGCACAGGAAAAACGTTTTTTGCTAAATGGAAATATGATAAATGCTGGTTAAAAAGTCCACACATTGCATTAAAATGAACACGCATTTTGATTGGTAACGTCATTTCATGACGACAGACGTAACACGACACGATTTTATGATTTTAAAATGTTAATAAAGGTCATAATAAGGTGCTTGAAAAACGTCTCGGTTACGTATGGTAACCTCGTTCCCTGAAGGAGGGAACGGAGACGTACGTCGGACGTACCGACGAATTGGGATCACTTCTGGGAGCCCCTATCAGCTTCGAGCTATCTAGAACCGGCCAATGAACAATTGGCGTGCGAGATTTGCATCTCGCGCCCCGCCCCGCACCGCGGGTATAACAGGAAGCGAGAGCGAATGCACGCTGTTTTTCACTGAGGAGCCACACGTAATGGCTCAACTGCAGTGATGGTACAGCAACTGTGGCGACGGGACGTACGTCTCCGTTCCCTCCTTCAGGGAACGAGGGTTACCATACGTAACCGAGACGTTCCCATTCAGTCGGTCACGTTCGACGTACGCCGGACGTACCGACGAATTGGGATCCCCTATGGAAAACGGCATAGTTACTACCACTTCCAGCGCCCAGCGATGAGCCCCACAGACCCCGATCTGATGCGGGCGGGAAAGTTCACGCAGGGAGAGTCAAAGCTGCTGTTCCGCAAGACCCACTCAGCCGACTGTATTGGATAACGCTGGGAAAGCGTGCCTGTGAAGGCAGCTGCGGAAGCCACATCATGCCCAGAGGGAGTTAACATGTGGAGAATACACGTATGGGCTGGCCGTGGGCAGCACAACATACGGAAGTCCCAGGTGTGGCCCCGGCCAATTAGGAGGGGGACAACACGTACCTGGGACGGCAGAGGAAACTCTGCCGAGGGAAAGACACAGGCTCGCCGTAGGGAGCCGTACCGTGGAAGAATACACATATGGGACCGCCGTGGGGGTCACTACATATGGAACCCAGCCTAACACAAGTTCCACCAATGCATACGAGTGTTAGACCTGGCGTCGAACGCTCCGCCACGTCCGACTGCCGCGGGTTGCGGAGGACTCAACAGGGTTCGCCGTTCCGGGGAACTCGACTGGAGCAGAATAAGCGCACGCATCCGTCTACCATAGGGGAGGGAATGGCGCAGCAAGCCGACACTAGAACGGGCACTTCGGTGTTACTGACTATGGGAAGTGAGCACACAGGAAGAGACCGGCTCTACACGGAGGCTATAGAATCTAGCGAACGTGTTAGGTGTCGCCCAGCCCGCAGCTCAACAAATATCTGTCAGTGAGGCGCCACGAGCCAGCGCCCAGGAAGACGCAACACCCCTAGTGGAGTGGGCTCTTAACCCGAGCGGGCAGGGCACGTCTTGGGACTGATAAGCCAAGACGATGGCATCCACTATCCAGTGGGCCATCCTCTGCTTGGAGACAGCCTTTCCCTTCTGCTGTCCTCCGTAACAGACGAAGAGCTGCTCTGAGGTCCTGAAGCTTTGCGTTCTGCCCACGTAAGTCTGAAGAGCATGGACGGGACAGAGAAAAAGCTAGGGCTGGGTCTGCCTCCTCCGAAGGCAGCGCTTGCAGGCTCACCACTTGGTCCCGGAAGGGAGTAGTGGGAACCTTGGGCACATATCCAGGCCGGGGTCTCATGATCACATGAGAGTTACCAGGCCCGAATTCCAGGCACGATTCGTCGACCGAAAATGCCTGCAGGTCCCCTACCCTCTTGATGGAGGCCAACGCAGTCAGGAGTATTGTCTTTAACGACAGAACTTTCAACTCAGCTGACTGCAGAGGCTCAAAAGGTTCTCTCTGTAGTGCAGTTAGCACCAGAGTTAAGTCCCAAGAGGGTATGGAGGGAGGACGAGGCGGATTTAATCTCCTCGCTCCCCTAAGGAAACTGACGATCAGATCGTGCTTACCTAGAGATTTTGCATCTACGAGCTCATGATTAGCGGCGATAGCGGCGACATAGACTTTGAGGGTGGAGGGAGACAGCCTTCGCTCCAACCCATCCTGTAGAAAGGTAAGCACAGATGCGACCCGAACATCTTCGGGGGTCTTCTCGGCGAGAAGAGCACCAATCGACGAACAGGTTCCACTTCAACGCATAGAGGCGCCTCGTAGAGGGGGCTCTAGCGGAAGTGATGGTGTCAACTACCGCTTGCGGTAGGTCACCTAGAACCTCCGCGTCCCGTCCAGGAACCAAACATGGAGATTCCAGAGGTCCGGACGCGGGTGCCATAGGGTGCCCCGTCTCTGAGTCAGGAGGTCCTGCCTCAGAGGAATGGGCCAGGGAGGTGCTGTCGCAAGGAGCACTAGTTCCAGGAACCAAGTCCGGTTGGGCCAATACGGAGCGACCAACAGGACCTGCTCCTCGTCCTCCCTGACTTTGCACAGTGTCTGCGCAAGAAGACTCACTGGGGGAAACGCATACTTGCGTTCTTCCCGGGGCCAGCTGTGGGCCAGGGCATCCGACCCGAGGATCCCCTCGGTCAAGGAATAAAACCACTGACAGTGGGTCGTCTCTGGGGAGGCAAACAGGTCTACCTGTGCGGCCCCGAAACGACTCCAGATCAGCTGGACCACCTGGGGATGGAGTCGCCATTCTCCCGGAAGTACCTGCTGATGTGACAGCTCGTCGGCCGCACGATTGAGCAGGCCCGGAATGGGAACGGCACGAAGCGACCTCAGATGCTTCTGACTCCATAAGAGGAGATGGCGGGCGAGTTGCGACATGCGACGGGAGCGTAGACCACCCTGTTTGTTGATGTACGCTACAGCCGCAGTGTTGTCCGTCCGGACCAGAACGTGCTTGCCTCTAAGCGGCACCTTGAAGCGGCTGAGTGCAAGACGAACTGCTAACAACTCGAGGCAATTGATATGCTATTGCAGTTGAGGCCCCGTCCACAGACCCGAAACTGCAAGCCCGTTGTACGTGGCACCCCAGCCCGTGGATGAGGCATCCGTGGAGACAACGGAGTGCCTGGACACTTGTTCTAGGGGGACTCCCGCCCGGAGAAACAGAGGGTCTGACAACGGGCCGAAGGTTTGGCGGCACCTCGGAGTCACTTGGACGCGGAGGGAACAGCTGTGCCACGCCCATCTCGGGACTCGATCGTGTAGCCAGCGTTGAAGCGGTCTCATATGAAGCAATCCGAGCGGCGTTACTGCGGCTGCGGATGCCATATGCCCCAGGAGCCTCTGAAAATGTTTCAGTGGTACCGCTGTCCTGCCTCTGAACGAATTCAAGCAGTTTAACACCGACTGGACGCGCTCCTCGGTGAGGTGCGCTGTCATGGCGACCGAGTCTATCTCCATACCGAGAAAAGAGATCCTCTGCGTGGGGCAGAGTTTGCTCTTCTCCCAGTTGACCAGAAGTCCCAACTGGCTGAGGTGACTGAGCACCTTGTCCCTGTGTTCGCACAACTGCTCTCGCGACTGGGCAAGAATCAGCCAGTCGTAGAGGTAGTTGAGGATGCGAACACCATGCTCTCTCATGGGAGTAATGGCGGCCTCCGCAACCTTCGTAAAGACGCGGGGCGAAAGGGACAGGCAGAAGGGTAAGACGCGGTACTGATATGCCCGTCCCTCGAACGCGAAGCGCAGAAAGGGCCGGTGTCGAGGGAGAATCGAGACATGAAAGTACGCGTCCTTCAGGTCGATCGCTGCAAACCAATCTCGGGGACGGATGCACCTGAAGATGCGCTTCTGCGTTAACATCGTGAACGGCAGCCTGTGAAGGGACCGGTTCAGGAATCGCAGGTCCAAGATCGGTCGTAGCCCGCCGCCTTTCTTGGGTACAATGAAGTACGGGCTGTAGAACCCGGACCTCATATCGGCTTGAGGGACCGGCTCTATCGCGTCCTTCGCCAGTAGGACAGCGATCTCCGCCCTGAGCACGGGGGCGCTCGCCTCCACTACAGTCGTGAAGTGAACGCCCCTGAACTTGGGGGGACGCCGGGCGAACTGAATCGCATAGCCGAGTCTGATGGTACGGATGAGCCACCGAGACGGGCTGGGAAGCGCTAGCCAGGCTCCCAGACTCCGAGCAAGGGGGACCATCGGGACCACAGACGTACCCGCAGCGGGGGCAGCGAGGCGGAACGCAGGGATCCGGCTCGGACGGCATGGGAGCGGCCCGAAGCGGGATCTGAGTGTGCTGTGCAACACTTACCTGCATCCGCGGAGGGGACGTTCAAGTGTGGGGAGGCCGCTTGTGTGCGTCCCGACAGCCGGCGTCCCCTGCTGGCGAAGGGAGAGGTACTTGAGGGTGGCGAGGCATGGGAGCGTCGACCACCGCCAAGCGCGCTCTCTTGGCACCCAGAGATATTGGAAAATCGCAAATTTTTGAAGAGCTCCGGACGGCGACGGACCTCGCCCTCTGGGCGACGAAAGTCACCGCCCGTGCCATCGGTCAGGCGATGTCCACGCTTGTGGTCCAGGAGCGTCATCTCTGGCTAAACCTGGCTGACATGAGGGAGACCGATAAATATCGGTTCCTGGACTCCCCCATCTCGTCAGCTGGGTTATTCGGCGACGCGGTCGAGAGCTTTGCCCAGCAGTTCTCGGCCGCCCAGAAGCAGACGGAGGCGATCAAACACATCCTGCCCCGGCGGCGGGGTGGAGGCAGCAGCGGAGATATTTATCGGTCTCCCTCATGTCAGCCAGGTTTAGCCAGAGATGACGCTCCTGGACCACAAGCATGGACATCGCCTGACCGATGGCACGGGCGGTGACTTTCGTCGCCCGGAGGGCGAGGTCCGTCGCCGTCCGGAGCTCCCGGAGGAGCTCTGGGTCAGGCCTACCCTCGTGCATGTCAAGGAGTGCTTGGGCCTGGTGGACCTGAAGCAACGCCATGCCATGCAAGGCGGACGCAGCCTGTCCGCAGGCCTTGTAAGCCTTCCCGGTCAGACCGGAAGAGAACTTACAGGCCCGGGACGGGAGACGTGGGTCACCGCGCCAGTTAGAGGCGGTCGCCGACACAGTTGCATCGCGACGGCGCGCTCCACTGGCGGGATCCCCACGTAACCCTTGGCTGGCCCGCCGTCGAGGGTAGTGAGGGGGGAGGAGTCACTCGGCCGGTTTCTGGCAGAAAAAGGTGCCGTCCACGACCTCGTGAGCTCCTCATGCACCTCCGGGAAGAAAGGTGTCGGGGCGGGACGCTGAGAACCAGCGCGACCCACCCCGAGGAACCAATCGTCCAACCTAGAGGGTTCGGGACACGGTGGAGGGTTCCACTCGAGCCCAACCCTTTAGGCGGCCTGGGCAAGCATAGCAGCCATCTCAGGGTCCGGGGCAGCCGTTGCCACTCTCCCAGAGGGAGGCAGTACAACTGACCCTTCATCCCCCGAGGACTGAAACTCCCCCTCCGATGCAGCGATCGACATCTGTTCGTCCGCTGGAGCTCCAAAAGTCACCACTGGTCTCCGTGGGAGGGTCCAGCGGGTTCCCTTGGAGGCTCTACCGGCTGCGGAGCAGAGGGAATAGGGGCCTGCGGAGATTCACTCGGCGGGTTTGCCCTAAACGTGATCCTCAGATCACCCTGGCCATCCAAAGAAGCAGGTCCACCCGGGTTAGGGGTAGACCTAGTTCGTGGGATGGGTAAGGGGACTCCCCCAGCCCGGAGGTAGGAGAGTCTCGATCTTAGCTCCGAGATAGTCATGTTCCCGCAGTGGGAACATGAACTATCCACAAACGCCGCCTCAGCGTGCTGTGTGCCCAAACACGTGAGACAGCGATTGTGACCGTCAGCAGGGGACAGGGAACGACCGCATCCAGAAACGCACGGGTGGTAAGACATCTTGAAAAAGACGGCACGTCACCCGTGAAGCTCTTTTGTGAGGAAAACGCTCTGTGCTGAAGCACTCAGGGGGAAACGCGACAGCGCACGGGATTGATAGTGCAGCCCGTGCCTGTACTCAGCAGGAAAAACGCTCTACCCAGACCAACAGGTTGCTGTGATAACAGCAGTTTTTCTGCACTCAGAGGCAGCTCGATGAGTTCAGCACGAATCCCACTGAAAGGTGCCGTTCCTCCAACACGCGTCCTCCTCTGGTTCTCCGGTGTCTGTAGACAGTTCTTGCTTGATAGCAGCGAAAAATACTCGTCTTGTTTGAAGATGAGTGAGTCCTTCATACGCCTGTGTGGCTCCGAAGTGAATGACAGCGTGCATTCGCTCTCGCTTCCTGTTTATACCCGCGGTGCGGGGCGGGGCGCGAGATGCAAATCTCGCACGCCAATTGTTCATTGGCCGGTTCTAGATAGCTCGAAGCTGATAGGGGCTCCCAGAAGTGATCCTCAAAACGTACGTCTCCGTTCCCTCCTTCAGGGAACGAGGGTTACCATACGTAACCGAGACGTTTTTCAAGCACCTTATTATGACCTTTATTAACGTTTTAAAATCATAAAATCGTGTCGTGTTACGTCTGTCGTCATGAAATGACGTTACCAATCAAAATGCGTGTTCATTTTAATGCAATGTGTGGACTTTTTACCAGCATTTATCATATTTCCATTTAGCAAAAAACGTTTTTCCTGTGCGAAACCCACGATTGCATGATCACATGATTACATGATGTTGTATTTTGCAATGCTCTACCAATTGAGAGATGCAAAACCTGAAATATGATGCAAATAAACGGGAACAATGCATTTAAATAAAAGTGTACTATTGTCGATAGAGGCACAACTTTAGTAAACGCTCCTATGGGTCGTATTTCAGGGAACCAAATAGTTGATAGGACCCCTTGACTTCCATTGTACCCCCCCCCCCCCCCACCCCTCATACAGTACTATGGAAGTCAATGGGACCGATCAACTGTTTGGTTACCAACATTCTACAGAATATCGACGTACGTCGAACGTGACCAACTGAATGGGAACTACAAGTCATGTTTTTTTGAGGACAGTCTGGTTTGGTTTCCCATATTCTCCAAAATATCTCCTTTTGTGTTCAGCAGGAGAGAGAAATTCAAACAGGTTTGGAACAACATGAGGGTGAGTAAATGATGACCGAATTTAATTTTTTTGGTGAAATATCCCTTTAATTCCTCTTTTGTATAATCATGATGGACATCAAGGCCTATATGAATTATATGAATATCTACATTGTGAAATAATGCACGCAATAATGTTAATGCAGACCTACAGTATGTCCTTTCAAATGCTTATACACATCATGTGGCTCACTACACTAAATAAATAGTAAACAAAAGCCATACAGGATTGCAGATGCATTAATAAAATGATTGGAAAGCCTTTTCCCAACAGAGAGAGAAAAAAAAAACATTTTAAATCCTAGTCCAATATCTTTCCTTTATGTTTGCCCAAAATTGGACAATAGGCAAAGATTGTGGAATATCTGCAATTTCCGCACCATTTAAATAACTATTTTGTTTACAGTCACTATTGAATTTGAGACAGACAAGCCATATTCTAACACAAAATACCTTTAAAACATGAAGGGAATGTTTCAATACGGTTGAATAATAATAATAATTTGTTACATTTATATTGCGCTTTACATGTAAGGGGGGGGGGGTAAAGGGTAACACTCCATCAATCACATTAACAAACATTGTTATTATATAATGCTCAACATCTTTAATGTCAGCTTAAAAATTGTATTCATAATATATGTTATAAACCAATCTGTTATGCTTCTTCACCTTTACAAGAAAGTTCCATGATACAGTGATGTAATAAAATTATTGTTATATGTAATTATGGTTCTTTGCCACAAAAACCTATTTTCATGTAACAATGCATAATATCCTATGCATATTCCAATAGCATGGAAGTAGTATAGCAGTGTCCAAAACCATGGTAATGCCATGGTGCCTTGATTTATCCATGGTACTGTACGATTGATATTCACTGGTAACACTTTATTTTACAGTGTCCTTATTATATATGGTATATGTGCTTACCATAACAGTAAATTACACTGTAAAAAAAAATATTTAAAAAATGGTCAAATGACTGGCAGCAGCGGCTGCCAAACAAAAAACGCTTTTTTTGGAACCATTCTATTTTACAGTGTAAATATAAAACGAATAAGATTTGCTTTTAAATGACTGTGACGAGCAGGTCGAGTGAGAGCCGTGAGAGAGCGACGCGAGGCCGGTGAGTGATTGATGATGTCTCAAATCTCTCACGGAGGAGCTCGGACGCATAAAAGGAGGAGCGACGACGACAGTGAAGGACGAGAGGACCAGGCCTGTAATTTACGTTGTGTTTTGTTTACGTTCTGTTATGTGTGTGTGTGTGCGCGGCAGTCGTCCGTGAGGGGCTGCCGCTGTTACTTTCATTTTGTTTATCATTTATTAAAGTCTGTTAAACGTTCGCCGGTTCCCGCCTCCTTCTTACCATAACAGCAAACCATATTACAATTACAAAGAATTATGTTAAATTGTTAGTATGGGCATAAACCTTTAATATAATGAGCTACATATTTAATGACAGATTATTACTGTAATTTTACATACATTTGTATGTAATTTAAGAAAACAGAAAAATACTGTATAAATAATACAGTAATCCCTGTTTAAAAAAATTTGAATTACTGTAATTTGTCATAAATGATATAATCCTTAAAATAACAGTCAAGTTGTTAATTTACAGATTATTACTGTAAATTTACATAAATTTG
Source organism: Gobio occitaniae (assembly GCA_033150135.1). Classification (NCBI taxonomy): domain Eukaryota; kingdom Metazoa; phylum Chordata; class Actinopteri; order Cypriniformes; family Gobionidae; genus Gobio; species Gobio occitaniae. The sequence continues at coordinate 625,821 of JARQWZ010000335.1, forward strand.
TATATGTTATTTATGAAAATACTGTATAAATAATGCAGTTATTTTCCTGTATAAAAATGAGAATTACTGTAATTTGTCATTAATGATATATCCTTAAAATAATGGTCAAGTTGTTAATTTACAGATTATTACTGCAATTTTACATAAATGTGTATGTTATTTAAGAAAAAAGAAAAAATACTGTATAAATAATACATAATTTTCCTGTATAAAAATTAGAATTACGGAAATTTGTCATTAATGATATAATCCTTAAAATAACAGTCAAGTTATGCATTTACAGATATTGTTTGTAATTTGACATCGTTTTGAACATAATTTAAAATTAGCTACAAAAAATACTGTAAAAAATTTAGTTATTTTCCGTGAAATTTGGATAAAAATTTGTTTTACAGTAAATGCATAATTAATTGCATTCAACTAACCCTCAACCAAACCCTAACCCTATAGTAAGTACATGTTGTTAATTACTCAGTACTTAAATACATAATTACACTGTAGCAATGACACGTTAAAATAAAGTGTTACTGAATTAATTTAGTACTCAATTTACATAGTTTATGGAGTAGCCTAGCTTCCGAGAAGGAAATATTTTTATAAAAACATGGTACTTTTTATCCGTGTATTGTAAAATAAAAATAAATTAAAAAAACAGTCTGAAAACTGAATACATTTTTGGTCACGCGAAGGACAAACGACACGTGTAAAGATTTACAACACGTCCTACAACATAAACAGTATTATCCGATTTTTTTTTTTACCTGTTCATCCTGATAACTTTCTCCAAGTCTGTCGAGACATCCACGACTTCTCCTCAAACCCTCGAAGACATCACGACTCCCTCAAACCACCTGCAGATGTTGGCATGTGTTTATTCTCCTATGACCTATCGAGATCACCTCTGACCTGTTTAAAGAACGCGCGAGCTCTTTCCCATCGTTTCATTCATTCAGTGTTGCGTTCCGCAGGTCCGTCCGCGTTCTCGCCTCGCTCTGCGTTTTCACCATCAAATGAGATTCATATCGAACATACAGTATTTCTCAACACTGTGCCGCTTCTAATCTCAATCAAATCTCTTAAAAGCTCGATTCCCCTCCCCTCCTCTCGCTCTATCGCTCTCTGGGAGTGTGAGTCTCTCTCTCTCTCTCTCTCTCTCTCTCTCTCTCTCTCTCTCTCTCTCTCTCTCTCTCTCTCTCCTCCACTCCTCTGTCATGCAGTCTGTGTTGGTCACTCGTCTACCCCTCATGATCAGTTTGGGGAGTGTTGCTGTTTATTTGCATCTCTTTTATTGTACTTTTTTCTACACTGTATTTGGCTTCGATATGTAAGGAATAATTGACTCCGGGCCGTTCAATTATTAGAATGATAATGCACACCCACCTCGGGTGTGCATTATCATTCTAATAATTGAACGGCCCGGAGTCAATTATTCCGCTTATGCTACGGTTACCACACCTCAAGACATCGATCCGATTATATATTTAAAGGGATTCGTCCGGTTTTTGTACTTAAATCGCTATTGTGAGTAGGACTATTTCTTCCGCGTCTCATCCAACGGCTCTTTTGCTAGTTCCGAAAGAGAGCGAGAGAGAGAGAGAGAGAGAGAGAGAGCGGAGAGAGAGAGAGAGAGAGAGAGAGAGAGAGAGAGAGGCTACCTCTGTGCGTCTCTAAACAGCTCTGTTATTACCTCGCTATAGTGGAAAAAATGTCATGTGTAGACAATGTAGACATTAAGTTGCTACACTATATAGGCCTATAGGCTAACTGATCAAATCGTCAGGTCAGCGCTGAAAACACCTTTTTGTGCAAACTGTAGTGTGTGTGCGAGCACATGTGATTGCAGTAATGAGACAGAAAAGCTTGTGAATGTATATTCATTTAATTATAATTAAATCGTTGCATTTTCAGTTTTTTTGCTTGTTTTTTTTTGTTGCAAAAATGAATGAAACACAAAAGGCCTTAGGCATATCTATATTATTTGTTGTACCTGCAATAATAACGGGGGAAAAAATCATGCAGCAGGCCTACCAGCTGTATTATATTTACTTTTTGATTCATGCTACAACTTTATTTATCTAGACCTACATGTTTTATTTATTGAAATTAAACTGCACGCTTCCGTTAATTGTAAAATTAGACATCGAAAATGGCAGATCAAGCGCAGGGAGCTGTGTAGTGGAGATTGTCTTTTCCTGTTGGTCCCGGCCTTGATTTTCTGTGGCGTTTGAATTTTTGTTTCCTGAGAGGATCAGGCTCCATTGTTTTCTTTCTTCTGCTGAAGGTGCCCAGTAGCTTCTCAGGCTTGTTTCACACTTGTGCCCTGTGACAGACATGATTTGCCTGCTCTCCAGCCCTGCTTCAGACAGTATTTGAACTGCTGTGCTTCTTAATGAATGGTTGGTGTATCTTTTGGATAACCCCACTGCCTCGCAGATGCAAGGAAGCATATTTCCGAGGTAGTTCACACCCATGGGTTCGTGAGAATACCAGAACTCTCGCCTGTCAAGCTCCTCCTGTGTCGCTTTCAGAGGATGAAGATAGAAGGATGTGGCATCAGGTGGGCATTTAGTGAGGTACTTTTTGAAGCTTTTAACTGGGCAAAGGGGGTCACTTGTGTTGGCAGACATGAATCCTCGGTAACAGTCTTTTTTGGGATCGTTGGGCTTTTTGTGGTTTTTTGTTTCTGCATTATAAGACAAGCAAACAAATTCACCTCCATTTTCATCTTTTTTAATAACGAATGAATGCTGTCTTAACTCTCGATTTCCCTCACGCCCCCTCCTCGCCAGGTTCAGCTGAATGTCAAACCAGACCTTGCGAACCAGTCCGGCTGCTGTGTCTGGTGACAGATACGGAGAGTGACGAATGCGCTGTATTTCAGCAGTGGAGATGGGAGGATGATGAGTACTGACGTCTTTCCCAGCCTTTCGAAACTTTTTGAGGACAGCCCTGAATACGTCGTTGGATGACTTAAATTCCGATTGACCAATGATGTTGTATTTGGATATATAGCGGTTCAGTCCAGCTCTAAGGGAAATAAAACTTGACACTGAATACTCTGCGCCGGATGCGTTTCGGACAGTGGCATAGAAAGCTCGCAGCAGGGTATTTAAAGTGGATGCCCCCTCTCTCTCTACCTCATCCAGAGACGTATTTTTGGCTTTAAGCCAGTCGTTAAACACATTAACTGCCCAAGCTGTTTTCTTCGTGTTTTTCTCCCTCGAGTATGTCTAGCTGTTCTTCGCTAATCATTTTATGTCTTTTGTTGTTGCCGGCTGTCTTTGATGTCCGCTACCGTTTATGTTGTTCTTCATCTGGACCGTCTAATACTCCTGCCGCCCATTTGTTGAACGTTTTATAGTTCCCGTAAATATTAAAATTAACTTTAGGAAAATCGTCTGTCATGGTGTTTTTTTTTAGTCCTGTAATTTCCGTTATTACAGTTGACTATGCGAAGTGATATGGAACTGTAATGCGGTCAAGAGCTGCCTGGAACTACGTTCGCTGTGCGTCTCCAAGAAAATAATTGCACACCCCAGAACGTTCATCAACCAATCAGATTCAAGCATTCAACGGCCCCGTAGTATAATAGATATTAGGGACTTTAAGCAACAGCTGCGAATGGAACAGCAACGGTGTTCTGACGTTGTATTGCGCATGCGCGACTTAAACTGCCACTTTGTGACGTTCTACTGTAACCGTCTACTACGGGAGAACAGCTGATTTGCCGTAGTCGTTACAACGTGAAAGATTAGGTAAGTAAATGTTATGTTTTATGGTATATGACATTGTAATTGCATCAGTATATGATTGTACCACTAGTCTTTTATTTAATCTGTGTTGATATGTTTTAAACTTAAGCTAATTTGAACGTTTTTTTCCGTTTGAACAAAGATATGTCTGCTGTTGGCAACAACACCTCAGGCAGCATTGAGGTTAGAGCTGATGTGAAGAGAACAATGTAAGTATTGCCTAAACATCCTCTTAAAAAACATGTTCAATGTTTTACTATGCTATACAAATATTTTTTAATGTTGGGTAAAGAAGATTAACAGATCAGAAATAGATTAATACATTAATTATTAGTTATTATTATTACTTATCTTAAATGACAGTTAATTATACTTACATTTCAAAAGTGAGCTATAGCTACTTCATGTTTCTTGTTGATTAGAGCCCCTATGGAGTGGACAGAGAAGCATGATGTACTTCTCTGTAGAGAAATCCTAGTCACAGAACCATACAGGTACAAGAAGGGCAGTGTTGACAAGGGCAAGGCCTGGTCAACAATAGCAGACACACTGAATTGCTCTCAAGATCCTAAATTTAAGGTTATGCAGAGGTCAGTGAGGGAGAGATTCACCTTGATACAGGCTAAATACAAGGCCAGAAATAACAAAGATGAGAAGAGCAGTGGCACATCAACAGAAACAACAGAGCTTGATGATCTAATAGAAGAAATAACAGAAAAAGAAAGAGCAGCCGAGGAAAACAAATGGAGTGATGAGAATACGAGGAAGTTAGAGACAGACAGGGCCAAAGCAGAAGAGGCGAGGAAGAGGGCCATGGAGAGGGTGAGCCAGACCAACAGGAGGCTTAGTGAAGAGGGAGAGGACTGGAGAAACGACAAACGTAGGAGAAGGAGTGGGAATGACACTATTGAGTTTTTGAGGGAGAGAAGCCAGACTGAGAGGGTTCTAAGGGAAAAGGAATTGGAATTAAAAAAAATACAAGTTGAAGAGCAAGCAAAAGCAACACAACAGGCACAAAGGCAGATGAGTGAAATGATGCAACTAATGCAACAACAGCAACAGCAAATGCAGGCAATGCAGACTATGCTACTTCAGCAACAGCAACAGCAAGGGCAAGCATTACTTAGTCTCATTGAAAATATGTCAAAGAAATAGTGATTATTTTATTCTTTCTGTCTTTTGCAATTTAAAAAAAAAGTATTTGTGATTTCATTCATAAATCATTGACATATAAATGCTTGTTAATAAAATATACAATTTGTTAACATAAAATATAAAATGTTTAATACAATTTTGTGCGATGTATATTGTGTGTTTGTGTACTAAACTAACTATATATAAACAAATATTTTTTTGTTCATATCAAAATAATAAAATATGTTATTATAAAATGTCTCAATCTTTTTAAATTCTGTTTATATTGTGTTTACAATATATTTACTTATTTATTGATTATTTGTTAATTTATTTATTTATACATGCATACGTAGCACAGTATAGCTGTGCATGTTACCTCAAGAAAAATAGTCACGAATGTGTGGAGGATCCAAGTTAAAAAACTGCCATGTCTGATTACCATACAGACAAGTAAGTGCATTTCTGAACAATGCAGATACAACATACATTTTTCCAACACTACTCAAACCAATTTTTAAATTCTTTTTGAAGTCCATGAACTTGAAGTAGTTTGCTATGTCCCCAAACATCCATTCCACAGACACTCTGACTTCACTCATTCTTTTGTTGAACTCGATCATCTGAGGGGTGAGGTGAACATGACGAAATGGAGCTTGCAGATGCACACGCAGTGGGTATGCTGGGTCACCGTACACACACATTGGATGACCATCTACAGACATGGCATGATGTTCCAGCAGTGTCAATAGACCAGATTCTGCCAGCATTCCTGAGTCATGCTTCTTTCCCTCTGTTAAAATGTAATTTAAAAATATATATATATATATTAAAAAAAAACATTAAAATATATATATATATATATATATATATATATATATATATATATATATATATATATATATATATATATATATAGCCTATATATATATATATATATAATATATAGGGTTTTGGAAGTTTTTATAGCCTATGGAAGGCAAAGATTGATAAAATCTTGGTTCATATTGAACCACTCTCTAACCTGGAGGGCTCTGTGAAAACTCACATTATCCCAAACAACCACATAGATGGGATGCTCATCCTGCTGCCCCAACAGAGCATCTCGCATATTATTAAGGAAAATGAGGAGCTGGTGAGTGTTGTAGGGCCCCAGGTTGGCATGATGGTGGACAACCCCATGATTGCTGATGGCAGCACATAATGTGCCATTGCCACCACGCTGCCCAGGAACACCAACAATGGCCCGATGGCCAATCACATTACGGCCTCTCCTTCTCCTTTTGGTGAGATTAAACCCAGCTTCATCCATAGATGTATTCATGGGGTCTTTCCATTGCATCCAGTTCAAAAACCCTCTGTAGAAATAGATATAGTTCTGTAAGTGATACGGAAAGTGATTTAGGCCACTACAGTAAATAACTACAGTAATCAACATTTAATGTGTCTGGATGTATGCCAACCTGTACATACTGGAATCTTTGCTCCTTTACTCTGTCTGAGTTGCGGTCAAAAGGCACTCTGTATAGCTGTTTCATGCGCAGTCTGTTGCGCTTGAGGACACGATCAACAGTAGAGAGGCTGACACCGTTTATACCCTCAAAATTTACATGGTCCTCAATGATCTTCTGCTGAATTTCACGCAGTTTACAGTTTTTCTCGATTGCTAAGACACATTTCTTGAAAGCTGCTCTCCTTTTCTCTAAACTGTGAACACAAAACCCAATTTTCAAGCTACATTCACAAAACCTCAGACTCTTCTTTCAAAACCAAACTTTCACCTCAAAACAGTTCAATCTGTGCTCAAAACTTGTGTTGTCAAATCGTGCCCCGCGTCAATCAAAATTAAAAACACTACTGAACAGTCACTAAACACTACGTAGAAAAATAGAAAACACAATGCTCAGGACATGAAGCTGGAGAAATAAATGTTTATTGTTCACTGTAGGCTAAATGCATGTTGCAAAACAAAAAAAAACCTGTTCATTTAGCACTTGTACAAAAAGACAAAACAGAAATCTTATGCATTTGCCACTTGTGTACAGTAAGCCCATGTGAAAATAAAGTACAAAAATATACATGGAATACTTGGCCTACGAACAGTTAGACCAACCCTCCAATACAATACTACAGTATATTGGTACAGTGATGTACTGAAACATATTAGATTAGATTATATTAGATTCAACTTTATTGTCATTACACAAGTACAAGTACAAGGCAACGAAATGCAGTTTAGGTCTAACCAGAAGTGCAATAGCAGCAAGTGCAGGATATACAATGGTTGCATAAGTGCAGGACATGGAAATATACTGAATATATATAAATATGTATAAATAGAGAGATGGTTATTACTATAAACAGAACTGAATTTACAGGTGAGTATGTACAGTGAATTAATATACAGATGGCTATTACTATAAACAGAATTTACAGGTGAATATGTACTATGAATATAATATACAGATGGCTAGTACTTTAAACAGAATTTTTTACAGTTAGAGGTATACAATAATATGTTAGGCAAGATGAGGAATATAGCAGTGGATTAAGGTAGTGCAATAAATTATGGACAGAGCTATCCGAAAAAAAGTGTAAAAGTGCAGTGGAAAGTGGTTGCATATTACAGTTAGAAGTACGGTGCAAAATGCAAATGTAAACATTGGTACTATAAATACAGTCGGCAGTGCAAATGAGCATAATCCAGTTAAGATATGGTAGTGCAGAATGCATAAGTAAACAGTTGTTACTGTAATAAAGAGTCGGTAGTGCAAATAACAAAGTGAAGGCAGATGTGAGGTAGGAGAGTTAGCAGTTTATGAGGGAAGTGGATCAACGGGGGTTTGAGTTCAGTAAAGAGACAGCTCTGGGGAAAAAACTGTTCTTTAGTCTGCTGGTCCTGGTCCGGTGGATCCTGAAACGCCTGCCGGAGGGCAGGAGAGAAAACAGTCTGTGGGCTGGGTGAGAGGAGTCCTTGAGGATGCTGCGAGCTCGATGCAGACAGCGTTTCCTCTGGATGTGCTCGATGGCAGGCAGTGGAGTTCCTGTGATGCGCTGGGCAGTTTTCACCACCCGCTGCAGTGCCTTGCGCTCCGCAACAGAGCAGCTCCCATACCACACTGCCACACAGTTGGTCAGGATGCTTTCTATTGCGCAGCGATAGAAGTTCACCAGGATAGCCGAGGAGAGCTGATTCTTCCTCAGTGTCCTCAGGAAGAAGAGGCGCTGGTGAGCCTTCTTGACCAGGCTGGAGGTGTTGGTCGTCCACGACATGTCCGCCGAGATGTGGATCCCCAGGAACTTGAAACTGGAGACACGCTCAACAGCCATTCCATTGATGTGGATGGTGTCGTGTGTGCCTCTTGACTCCTTCCTGAAGTCCACGATGAGCTCCTTCGTTTTGGTGGTGTTGAGGAGCAGGTTATTATCAGCGCACCATGTGGCCAGGTGCTGGATCTCCTCCCTGTAGGCAGTCTCATCGTTGTTGCTGATGAGCCCAATCACCGTAGTGTCGTCCGCAAACTTGACGATGGAATTAGATCCATACACAGGCTTGCAGTCGGAGGTAAAGAGGGAGTAGAGAAACGGACTTAGCACACAGCCCTGTGGTACGCCATCAACGTGTGATGGATGTGGAGCAGATGGATCCTGATCGAACATTCTGGGGTCTGTCAGTTAGGAAGTCCAAAATCCAGTTACACATTGAAGTGTTGATGCCCAGGTCTCCAAGTTTGGCTATTAACTTGGTTGGGATGACAGTGTTGAATGCTGAGCTGAAGTCAACAAACAGCATGCGTGCGTAAGTGTTCTTATTGTCCAGGTGAGTGAGCACAGAGTGGAGTGCCATGGAAACGGCATCCTCTGTGCTCCTATTGCTGCGGTAGGCAAACTGGTGTGAGTCCAATGTGGATGGTAGAGAGTCTTTTAGGTGTTCCAGGACCAGCCGCTCAAAGCACTTCATAACGATGGGTGTGAGTGCTACAGGGCGGTAGTCATTAGGGCACCTCGGGCTAGAGTGTTTCGGCACTGGCACAATGGAAGTGCGTTTGAAGCATGTTGGTACAGCTGATTGGGCAAGAGACAGGTTGAAAATGTCCGTAAAAACCCCAGCGAGCTGCTCCGCACATGCCCTGAGAACACGACCAGGGATGTTGTCTGGTCCAGCAGTCTTGTGTGCGCTGATCCGGCTCAGTGCCTTGCAGACATCTGTGGAGGAGAGTGTGATTGGTGGGTCAGCTGAGGGTTTGAGCTTGGTGGCAGTTTCTCTGTTGTCTCTTTCAAAACGAGCATAAAAGTAATTTAGCTCGTTCAGGAAGTTGACATCAGTGGCTGCGGGGGTGGAGTGGGGGGGTTTGTAGTCACTGATGGCCTGAATGCCCTGCCACATGCGTCGAGGGTCAGAGTTGGAAAAGTGTCCCTCTATCTTTAGCTTGTAGCAGTGCTTGGCCTTTTTGATGCCCCTCTTCAGGTTTGCTCTGGATGTACTGTAGGCTTGTGCATCTCCTGATCTGAAGGCAGTATTGCGTGACTTCAGCAGGAGTCGAACTTCCCTGTTCATCCAAGGCTTCTGATTTGGGTATGTGGTGATCTGTTTCTGGGTTGTAACACTGTAAATGGTGGTATTGATATGATCCAATACAGAAGAAGTGTATGAGTCAATGTCCGTGTGAGCACCACTGGTGGCTTGAGAAGCAAACACACTCCAGTCTGTGTGTAGAAACCTTTCCTGGAGTGTGGAATCTGCCCCCGCAGGCCACACCTTGATGGTTTTCACTGATGGCTTCACACGGTTGATGAGGGGTGAATATTTGGGGCTGAGGAACAAAGAGAGGTGGTCTGACTGTCCCAGGTGGGGGAGGGGTGTCGCAACGTAAGCTCCAGCAATGTTTGTGTAAACATGATCTAAGGTTTTGTTTCCTCTGGTGTGGCAGGAAACATGCTGGTGAAACTTGGGTAGCACTGACTTTAAGTTTGTGTGATTAAAGTCACCTGCAACAATAAACGCAGCTTCCGGGTGATCAGTCTGTTGTTTACTGATGGCTGCGTGAAGTTCTTTCATAGCAAGCTTGGCATCAGCATCCGGAGGAATATAGGCTGCAGTGATAATGGTGGAAGTGAACTCCCGCGGTAGATAAAACGGTCTACATTTAACCATGAGAAACTCAAGGTTAGCTGAACAATGACTCCCAACAATAGCAGAGTTTGTGCACCAAGCTTTGTTAATGTAAATGCACAATCCACCGCCTCTGGTTTTACCGGAGCCATCTAATGTTCTATCCGCCCGGAGTGTGTGGCGTCCCGCTAGCTCAATAGCGGTGTCCGGTATTCCGCTGTTTAACCAGGTTTCTGTGAAGATTAGGACGTTACAGTTCAAAAGTTTCTTACTGTGTGTGATGCTGAGTCGAATCTCCTCCATTTTGTTCACTAGCGATCGTACATTGGCAAGGAAAATGCTGGGTAAAGAGAGCCGGTAAGGAGTTAGCCTTAGCTTAGCTCTTAGTCCTCCACGCTTACCCCGCCTTTGTTTATGATCACAGCGCCGCCTTCTAGCACTTCCGCCCGGCCAGGCAGAGCGCATCGCCTCGGGCGTCCCAGCGATCTCAGGAAGGAGTCGAAGATTGTCCATAAAACTGTCGGAAATTCGCAAACCAATATCCAAAAGCTCACAGCGGGTGTACGTTGTAAAGCCACAACTGTTCTGTACGAACAGACCCGAGATGAACAAGAAAAATACAGCAAAATTGCAGAATCTGGAGAGAACCTGAGCCTCGCGATCTACTCGCGCCGCCATCTTGGTTGTGGATACCAAAAACATATATTTACTTACAGTATACTGTGGTACAGTATATAGTATGTCATACAATAATTACTGTCAACATTTACATACTGTACTATAATGTCAAAAAAAAGGTTATTACCTGTTCTCTTCTCTAAATCTTCGGATTATGGTGGACACAGTGAATCTACTGATGTTTGGTTGTACCCTTTGTCCAGCCTCCCTCATGCTCATACCATGGACAAGAACATGGTCAATTACAGTAGCTCTGATTTCATCAGGAATTACTGTTCTTTGTCTTCGCTGATCACCTTGACCACCTCTCACACGAACTCTTCCTCTCAGATTTCTATCCATTGTAGGGCCTCACAAACCAGTGCTCTCTGAACTGGCTTACTGTATATGTTCCCTCACATCATTAGCCACAAGTGTGATCAATATTGAGTTGTTGTGTTCAACTGGTGACATCTGTGCTTTAATTGTGTTTGACTTTTGTCACCTGTGCTCACCATTTTGCAGCACGGGTGCATCACAATGAAAATGTGTTGGCAAGTTGTGTCTAAACAGGTGAAAAGTGCTTATGGTTTTGCCAAAAGAGTGATTGATTCAATCAGTGGGTTCAGGCAACTGAGCATTTGGTTCAGACAATAGGGTTTAGTGTTTTAGCAATTGAGAAAAACTGTAATGGCATTGTTCTCACGGACCATATCAACAATTAGGGTCTCTTGGTGTGGGGAGAACATACCTGTCCTGCCACCCCCATGTGGCAGTCTTTCAATTCTACAAAAAGAGAACATGGAGTTACAAAAAATATACATGGAATACTAGGCCTACGAACAGTTAGACCAACCCTCCATTACAATACTACAGTATATTGGTACAGTGGTGTACTGGAACATATATTTACTTACAGTATACTGTGATACAGTATATAGTATGTCTTACAGTAATTGCTGTCAGCATTTACATACTGTACTATAATTAAAAAAAAAAAAGTTATTACCTGTTCTCTTCTCTAAATCTTCGGATTATGGTGGACACAGTGAATCTACTAAGGTTTGGTTGTACCCTTTGTCCAGCCTCCCTCATGCTCATACCATGGACAAGAACATGGTCAATTACAGTAGCTCTGATTTCATCAGATATTACTGTTCTTTGTCTTTGCTGACCACCTCGACCACCTCGACCACCTCTCACACGGACTCTTCCTCTCAGATTTCTATCCATTGTAAGACCTCACAAACCAGTGCTCTCTGAACTGGCTTATATGTTCCCTCACATCATTAGTCACAAGTGTGATCAATTTTGAGTTGTTGTGTTCAACTGGTGACATCTGTGCTTTCATTGTGTTTGACTTTTGTCACTTGTGCTCACCATTTTGCAGCACAGGTGCATCACAATGAAAATGTGTTGACAAGTTGTGTCTAAACAGGTGAAAAGTGCTTATGGTTTTGCCAAAAGAGTGATTGATTCAATCAGGGGGTTCAGGCAACTGAGTATTTGGTTCAAACTATAGGGTTTAGTGTTTTAGCAATTGAGAAAAACTGTATTATGTTTTTTGATGTCCATTTGACCCACAAAAAGGTGAAAAAATCTCTCTCTGTTAAATGATTTGAACAATATTTATTGTTGTATATAATATTTATTCATTGCAAGAAACATATTTTAAAAATCCACGTTCAAATCTTAATTTGGAACCAATCTTAAATGGATCAAATAAGAATCCTCTCAGATAAGATCCTGCTCTAGAATAACATTAAATTATTTATTAATGTATTCAATAAGCATCTGCTAGTATATCTGATATTACACGTTAAGCAAGTAGATAATATTTGGCATATGTAGGGTGAATTCAGGGTGATTGGTGCCATTGAGATGACTTGGAAAAAGTGTCCCAATCACCCTGAATTCACCCTATATTACATATATGCCAGAATGGGCTTTCCCAACTGAGTCTTGATTCCTCTCTCTCTTCCTCCTGAACATCTTATTGAGATTTGTCTTTGCCACGGTCACCTTTGACTAGTTCACTGGGGATATTTGGCTCTGTAAGGCTGCTTTGACAATAATATGTATTGTGAAAATAATTAAATAAATAAAACTGACCTGACATGTCAAATTATGATAAAAATCCCATTTGCATTCCCTTGAGATTTTCTTTTTGTGATTCAGTAACAACACCTTCTGTTCACTTAAACCTTACAGGTGTGACATCCTGTCAAAAGCAGAACAATCTCTCACCTATAGTGGCTCCAGCTTGAGCGAACACAGAACGGGATAAAAACCATCTGTTTTCTGTGTAAACCTTGAATTGATCACTTTAAAACAACTGCACTGCATCGTCAGCCAGGAAGCGTCATCCAAAAGCTAATATGAGGTCTAAATGCTTATTAGCAGGAATGGTTGGAAAATCTGCATAAAGAGATACAAATCAGACGTCAGGCTTAACTCTAGAACACGTAACTGAATTTTGCTCCATGCATATAGAAAACATAATGGACCTAATTTCATGCATATTGTCTTTAAACAGTTTGGCAAAGAAATGTATATTGAAGGTAATTTAGAGATTTGGATGTACTTAGTTTGGGGACAAATTTGTAGCTTTTAGGGGATAGGGGACATTATATCATTAATAATTAAACAATTCTTTTTAAGACTTTAAAAATGCAAAAGGTTTCCACTTAAGATATAACTGAGGTTTCGTTAAGTCAATGACATGCCCTCATTTAGATACAAACATGAGTGTGTATAACCTCAGGCTGTTCCAGGGAGGTCGTCACTAATAAGTTCACTGTAAATCCATTTAGAAAAAAAACATCTGCTCAATGGCATCTTGCTTGTTTTTTTCCTACTAAATAGACGTTTGGACATTGTAGATTATATTGTCTGTCAGGACATTTGGAGACAGCAGATGGGGAATTAAATTAAAACCATATTTTTTAATCACATGGAGTATGAAAAAAGGGTATTGATACCAGTGTTGGGAGCAACTGTTGTGAACTTCAGTTGTTTGTTGAAGAGTAGACCAGGAGACGTCGGATCAAGACAGAATTATTCTTTTAATGAGAACCTTCTGTGCTGCAGGTCGTCCGAAAACAGTCTGATTTTACAGCACAAGATAAAAGCAATTTATCTACATTTCATGGGAAGTGGCTATACAGCAGAGGAGGAGACATTCAAACAAAAGAAATGCATATGTTGTGTAGGTAAAATACACACCCTACTATGAAATCCCTACCAGTCCCATTGAATCAGCATACCTATTCGTATGCTGATACTAGCCAGGCCAAAGAGCCATTAAAGTCTGGGCTCCCAAAAGGTGGGCTCTGACTCATTTAAAACACAATAGAGAATAACAGTTCTGGCAGGAAAGGAGACTCTTGTTAGAGCCTTTGAAGTCAGTAAAACAGGTCTGGGAGATCTGCGTAGCAGACTAATTCATCTGACATCATCATTTTTACCTAAAATCCTAAATGCAATGTACTTTCTAAAATTTGTAATCCCACAATTCCCCCCTTTGGGAGTTCTAAATAACTCCCACATAATACAAATTTAAACCTTCATCAGTCCATTCTGTAGCTTATGTTTTTTTAGCATAAGCACCATCGTCTAGTCATGTAACTTGGAAAAAGTTACAGGCACATTTCACTTTCTCTGTGTTGATTGTCTGTAGTGACGAATGACATGCTGCCACAGAAACAACATGCCACTAGGGTCCGTGAAGTTCATTACGGGCAATATTCTTTTGTGGTTGGAACAGTCCTTGTGAGTCTAATGTTGACCTTACAGGTTTCCGAACCATGAAGAATTATCTTCAGTCATCTGATGTAATTTTTGCTGAAAGATCAAGAATGTCTTGTTGGATTTTGTTCAAGAGTCCTTGACCACCATGTTTGCGCATAAGTGAGTCCTTGAATGCAGCCATCTTCTGTGTTGGTGGTAGGAGAGAACCAGGGTGCACCTGCCATTGACTTGGCTGAGCAGGATGTTATATACAGACATTCCTCCCATCATGTGCCACCCATGGGATTCCTGCTCCTACTGAAGGCAGGTGTGGCATGCAAACGTTCTTTCCAGCAAACAAGGTGTTTCTTGACATATTCATCAGCTCTAAGAATATGTTGTTTCTGGAGTCTACACTTTGTGCGATGGCCATGATGATTAGTAGCAAGGCAATCTTGATCATGTTGATGGAAGACTGAAGTTCCCGTAGATTATTCTCTGCATTGTGTATTTTTTTTTTTTTTTTTCCTATTCTTCTTCTTGACAGTTGACTCAGTAGTTGGTCTCGTTGTCCTTCAGAGGTTGTGGCTTCATAGGCAGGTGAGAATCGGTGCTTATGAATCTGGGGACAGCCATCAATAGGTATCTGCACAAAGAAAAACAAAAGACAACAGAGCAGTATTTGTTCTAAAAGACAGCAAACATCAGGGTTGTCTCATCTGTTCAATTGGAGTCTGCTATTGTTGTTCCTTCTTTCCCTATTTGTTAATTCCTGTGACACCTAAAGAAACAGTGAGGTAAGGATGGACTAGTGGATGGGAATGCCTACAAGGGAATCTTCGCCGCAGGTTTGGCCCCCGAATGCCTGTTGCATTTCAGTTCTTTCCTGGGCTCCTCACTGATTCGTGTCCTACCCTATCCCTGTTGGTGGGGGAACAAGTTCATAGTGTGACACATGACTCCAGGTTTTCCTTCCCTGACACAAAACTGCAGCTGCTGTAATGTTACCTTCAATCACTTGAGCTGAACCCTCAACAAACAACTCCAATTCTGCATTCTCAATGGGAGTTTCTGCTATTTCATTCGTAGTTGCGTATGTAACCGTAACACAATCATGAGTCATTTCATCCTCTAACAAAACTTCAGTCATTGCTGACATCATACATGAGGATGGGTTTGTGACTGCTGGACTCTGTAGAACAATGTTCGGGGCTGTGACGCTAAATTTCACTGAATCAACAGGCACATCAGATACTGATTGAATGGCTACATCTGTTTCAAAGAAAGCTTGCAAGTCAGGATTGGCGTTATCAGTCTGACTAACTTCATTCACATCAGTTTTCTCTTCAGCTTTGTTGAGGTTCAATTTCTTAGTCAAAGAAGCTACTCTAGCACAGAGTTCTTCGTTCTGTTTCTCTAGCTCTGAGATCTGCTGAGACTGTTGTCTAGCTAGCGCTAAACCAAATTCTCTGTGACAACAAATAATGCCTTTCACATTGTTCTTGCGAATACATGCTCCTAAAACTTTTTTACATTCATCAATCGACCAATTCTTGTCCGGATGGATCTCATATTTCT
Source organism: Gobio occitaniae (assembly GCA_033150135.1). NCBI lineage: Eukaryota > Metazoa > Chordata > Actinopteri > Cypriniformes > Gobionidae > Gobio > Gobio occitaniae. The sequence goes on from JARQWZ010000335.1 coordinate 641,784, forward strand.
GAGTTAGTTTTTGTCTAACCTTCTCGGTGACAATTAAATTCATCTGCACTCCTAACTGTGATATGAAATCACTGTCTGTCCACAAAGGAGCTGCGAGGCCACCTTTTTCAGTT
>JARQWZ010000336.1:0-7500 GCA_033150135.1 Gobio occitaniae
AAACTGCAGAATGTTTCTTGTGATGGGTAAGTTTAGGGGCAGTGTGTGTGTGTGTGTGTGTGATGGGTAGGTTTAGGGGTAGGGGGCAGTGTGTGTGTGTGTGTGTGTGATGGGTAGGTTTAGGGGTAGGGGCAGTGTGTGTGTGTGTGTGTGTGTGATGGGTAGGTTTAGGGGCAGTGTGTGTGTGTGTGATGGGTAGGTTTAGGGGCAGTGTGTGTGTGTGTGTGTGTGTGTGTGTGATGGGTAGGTTTAGGGGCAGTGTGTGTGTGTGTGTGTGTGTGTGTGATGGGTAGGTTTAGGGGTAGTGTGTGTGTGTGTGTGTGTGTGTGTGTGTGTGTGTGTGTGTGTGTGTGTGTGTGTGTGTGTGATGGCTAAGTTTAGGGGCAGTGTGTGTGTGTGTCTGTGTATGATGGGTAGGTTTAGGGGTAGTGTGTGTGTGTGTGTGTGTGTGTGTGTGTGATGGGTAGGTTTAGGGGTAGTGTGTGTGTGTGTGTGTGTGTGTGTGTGTGTGATGGGTAGGTTTAGGGGTAGGGGCAGTGTGTGTGTGTGTGTGTGTGTGTGTGTGGTGATGGGTAGGTTTAGGGGCAGGGGCAGTGTGTGTGTGTGTGTGTGTGTGTGTGTGATGGGTAGGTTTAGGGGTAGGGGCAGTGTGTGTGTGTGTGTGTGTGTATGTGTGTGTGTGTGTGTGTGTGTGTGTGATGGGTAGGTTTAGGGGTAGGGGCAGTGTGTGTGTGTGTGTGTGTGTGTGTGTGTGTGTGTGTGATGGGTAGGGGGATAGAATGAAACGGCGTTGATAGTGAATCGGTGTGTCATACATACGCCATTTCATGAGATCAGTCTGGTCTGTGAATGACTCCTGAACACTCGCTGGTTTATCCATCAGTCGTCTGTCCTTGTCGTGTGTAATGAGGCTCTTTTCTCACGTCAGATCTCATGATCGGATGTGTGTGTGACGGGACAGATGGCAGCTCTACCTCACACACACACCGCAGACGCGACTTTACTCAAGGAGACCAGAGATTCCCACAGAGATTCACCTGTCCATATGTGACTGTACACACACACACACACACACACACACACTCACACATACACTCACACATACAAACATACTCACACATACACTAACACACACTCTCTCACACACACACACACACACACACACACACACACACACACACACACACACTCACACATACACTCACACATACAAACATACTCACACATACACTAACACACACTCTCTCTCACACACACACACACACACACACACACACACACACACACACACACACACACACACACACACACACACACACACTACACATCACACATACAAACATACTCACACATACACTAACACACACTTTCTCACACACACACACACACATACACACTCCCCTCATCACAGCCCTGTGTCATGTGACTCCACTGACCAACAGCCGGATCTTCTCCAAAGCAAATGATGGCAGACGTTCACATGTTGACTTACAAGCGTTTAGCAGATCACATGCCGTGTTTGTTTTCACAGCGACACACACACACACACACACACACACACACACACACACACACACACACACACACACACACACACACACACACACACACACACACACACTGGATCCAGACTGAGCAGCAGTTGGGATTCAGGAGCTCACTTTAGTTTAGTGTAAAACTACATTTCTAAAACGGAATATTAGTCAAATGAAATAAGGCCAGCGGCTGCTTTCGGGAAACGGCCTGGATCTCATAACACTCACGTTTACAGTTCTCACAATTATGACATGTGTGAATTAAATAGATGTATAAATAACGTGTAAATACTCTAACACGCGTGTGGAGGAGCACATACTCCGGAAAACAGCGGCTCTCAAACCTGCAGGAGCGGTCGGACGCCGCAAACACACTGAAGACTGACCCACTTCTGGAAAGCAGAGCGGATCCTTTAATCCAGAGCAGGATCGCGATGAGGCCTGTGGGTGCCAAGAGCATGCTGGGATACCAGCACCAGGCCAAGAGCATGCTGGGATACCAGCACCAGGCCAACTGAGAGTCATCCCGGAGAAAAGAGAAAAGCCTCCATCTGCTGAGGAGATGCAGACGCCGCGCTTGGCAGAGCTGCACTACAGGGCTTTTCAAGGGCCGGCGTGACAAACAAACATTTACGCACACACACACAAACACTCACACACACGCGCACACACACATGTTTGTTTTTTGTGAAATGTGAGGACATTCCATAGGCGTAAGGGTTTTTATACCGTACAAACCGTATTTTCTATCCCCTTACACTGACCCTAAACTACCCATCACACACACACACACACACACACACACACACACACACACACACACACACACACACACACTGCCCCTAAACCTACCCCTCACACACACACACACACACACACACACACACACACACACACACACACACAGCCCCTAAACCTACCCATCACAGGAGACATTCTGCATTTTTACATTTTCAAAAAACATCACTTAGTCTGATTTATAAGATGTTTTCCTCATGGGGACCAAAAAATGTCCCCACAAGGATGAGGATTTCGGATATTACCATCTTTGTGGGGACATTTTGTCCCCATAACGTAGGGATTACCAGTCCACACACACACACACACACACACACACACACACACACACACACACACACACACACACACACACACACACACACTCACACTCATTAGGGGGCGACGCTGCTGAGTGTCATAGCCATAAACATCTCCAGGCTAGACATTACCTCAAATCTCTACATGTGATTATGAACTACAGTTTGAAAAGCATTAGGGTCATATTTCATATGCATGACATCATATGTGCACTGTAATCATAATCAGGATCTGTTGTATTTTAACACATCATGACAATTGCGTACATATTTTCCCACATTCGTACACACATAGTGCTGTAGTAATAAATATAAATAAATAATCTTCCTTAAATCTTCCTCACTGGATATTTTGTCCAGTATAACACATTTACTAAAATTTTATTATTATTATTATTATTATTATTATTAGTGGTGGTGGTAGTAGTAGTAGTAGTTGTAGTAGTGGTAGTAATAGTAGTAATAGTGGTGGTGGTGGTGGTGGTAGTAATAGTAGTAGTATTAGTAGTAGTAGTAGTAATAGTAGTGGTGGTGGTGGTGGTGGTGGTGGTGGTAATAGTGGTGGTGGTGGTAGTAATAGTGGTGTTGGTGGTGGTGGTGGTAATAGTGGTGGTGGTGGTAATAGTGGTGGTGGTAGTGGTGGTGGTAGTAATAGTGGTGGTGGTGGGAGTAATAGTGGTGTTGGTGGTGGTGGTGGTAATAGTGGTGGTGGTGGTAATAGTGGTGGTGGTAGTGGTGGAGGTAGTAATAGTGGTGGTGGTGGTAATAGTGGTGGTGGTAGTGGTGGTGGTAGTAATAGTGGTGGTGGTGGGAGTAATAGTGGTGTTGGTGGTGGTGGTGGTAATAGTGGTGGTGGTAATAGTGGTGGTGGTGGTGGTGGTAGTAATAGTGGTGGTGGTGGTGGTAGTAATAGTGGTGTTGGTGGTGGTGGTGGAGGTAGTAATAGTGGTGGTGGTGGTGGTGGTAATAGTAGTGGTGGTGGTAGTAATAGTGGTGGTGGTGGTGGAAGTAATAGTGGTGGTAGTGGTGGTAGTAATAGTGGTGGTGGTGGTGGTGGTGGTAGTAATAGTGGTGGTGGTGGTAGTAATAGTGGTGTTGGTGGTGGTGGTGGAGGTAGTAATAGTGGTGGTGGTGGTGGTGGTAATGGTAGTGGTGGTGGTAGTAATAGTGGTGGTAGTAATAGTGGTGGTGGTGGTGGTAGTAATAGTGGTGGTGGTGGTGGTAATAGTAGTGGTGGTGGTGGTGGTGGTGGTGGTAGTAGTGGTGGTGGTGGTGGTAATAGCAGTGTTGGTAATAGTAGTAATAGTGGTGGTGGTGGTGGTGGTGGTAGTAGTAGTAGTGGTGGTAATAGTGGTGGTGGTAATAGTGGTGGTGGTGGTGGTGGTGGTGGTGGTAATAGTAGTGGTGGTGGTGGTAATAGTAGTGGTGGTGGTAATAGTAGTGGTGGGGGGTGGTAATAGTAGTGGTGGTGGTGGTAATAGTAGTGGTGGTAATAGTGGTGGTGGTGGTGGTGGTAGTAGTAGTGGTGGTAATAGTAGTGGTGGTGGTGGTAATAGTAGTGGTGGTAAAAGTGGTGGCGGTGGTAATAGTAGTAATAGTGGTAGTGGTGGTGGTGGTGGTAATAGTAGTAATAGTGGTGGTGGTGGTGGTAGTGGTGGTTATAGTGGTGGTGGTGGTGGTAATAGTAGTGGTGGTAATAGTGGTGGTGGTGGTGGTGGTGGTAATAGTAGTGGCTGTGGTGGTAATAGTAGTGGTGGTGGTGGTGTAATAGTAGTGGTGGGGGTGGTAATAGTAGTGGTGGTGGTCATAGTAGTGGTGGTGGTGGTGGTAATAGTAGTGTTGGTAATAGTGGTGGTGGTGGTAATAGTAGTGGTGGTAATAGTAGTGGTGGTAATAGTGGTGGTGGTGGTGGTAGTAGTAGTGGTGGTAATAGTGGTGGTGGTAATAGTAGTGGTGGTGGTGGTGGTGGTGGTGGTGGTAATAGTAGTGGCGGTGGTGGTGGTAATAGTAGTGGTGGTGGTGGTGGTGGTGGTAATAGTAGTGGGGGGTGGTGGTAATAGTAGTGGTGGTGGTGGTAATAGTGGTGGTGGTGGTGGTGGTAATAGTAGTGGCGGTAATAGTAGTGGTGGTGGTGGTGGTAATAGTATGGTGGTGGTGGTAATAGTAGTGGTGTGGTAATAGTAGTAGTGGTGGTGGTGGTAATAGTAGTGGGGGTGGTGGTAATAGTAGTGGTGGTGGTGGTGATGGTAGTAATAGTAAGTAGTATTAGTAGTAGTAGTAGTAATAGTAGTGGTGGTGGTGGTGGTGGTGGTGGTGGTAATAGTGGTGGTGGTGGTAGTAATAGTGGTGTTGGTGGTGGTGGTGGTAATAGTGGTGGTGGTGGTAATAGTGGTGGTGGTAGTGGTGGTGGTAGTAATAGTGGTGGTGGTGGGAGTAATAGTGGTGTTGGTGGTGGTGGTGGTAATAGTGGTGGTGGTGGTAATAGTGGTGGTGGTAGTGGTGGAGGTAGTAATAGTGGTGGTGGTGGTATAGTGGTGGTGGTAGTGGTGGTGGTAGTAATAGTGGTGGTGGTGGGAGTAATAGTGGTGTTGGTGGTGGTGGTGGTAATAGTGGTGGTGGTAATAGTGGTGGTGGTGTGGTGGTAGTAATAGTGGTGGTGGTGGTGGTAGTAATAGTGGTGTTGGTGGTGGTGGTGGAGGTAGTAATAGTGGTGGTGGTGGTGGTGGTAATAGTAGTGGTGGTGGTAGTAATAGTGGTGGTGGTGGTGGAAGTAATAGTGGTGGTAGTGGTGGTAGTAATAGTGGTGGTGGTGGTGGTGGTGGTAGTAATAGTGGTGGTGGTGGTAGTAATAGTGGTGTTGGTGGTGGTGGTGGAGGTAGTAATAGTGGTGGTGGTGGTGGTGGTAATGGTAGTGGTGGTGGTAGTAATAGTGGTGGTAGTAATAGTGGTGGTGGTGGTGGTAGTAATAGTGGTGGTGGTGGTGGTAATAGTAGTGGTGGTGGTGGTGGTGGTGGTGGTAGTAGTGGTGGTGGTGGTGGTAATAGCAGTGTTGGTAATAGTAGTAATAGTGGTGGTGGTGGTGGTGGTGGTAGTAGTAGTAGTGGTGGTAATAGTGGTGGTGGTAATAGTGGTGGTGGTGGTGGTGGTGGTGGTGGTAATAGTAGTGGTGGTGGTGGTAATAGTAGTGGTGGTGGTAATAGTAGTGGTGGGGGTGGTAATAGTAGTGGTGGTGGTGGTAATAGTAGTGGTGGTAATAGTGGTGGTGGTGGTGGTGGTAGTAGTAGTGGTGGTAATAGTAGTGGTGGTGGTGGTAATAGTAGTGGTGGTAAAAGTGGTGGCGGTGGTAATAGTAGTAATAGTGGTAGTGGTGGTGGTGGTGGTAATAGTAGTAATAGTGGTGGTGGTTGGTGGTAGTGGTGGTTATAGTGGTGGTGGTGGTGGTGGGAATAGTAGTGGTGGTAATAGTGGTGGTGGTGGTGGTGGTGGTAATAGTAGTGGCTGTGGTGGTAATAGTAGTGGTGGTGGTGGTGGTAATAGTAGTGGTGGGGGTGGTAATAGTAGTGGTGGTGGTCATAGTAGTGGTGGTGGTGGTGGTAATAGTAGTGTTGGTAATAGTGGTGGTGGTGGTAATAGTAGTGGTGGTAATAGTAGTGGTGGTAATAGTGGTGGTGGTGGTGGTAGTAGTAGTGGTGGTAATAGTGGTGGTGGTAATAGTAGTGGTGGTGGTGGTGGTGGTGGTGGTGGTAATAGTAGTGGCGGTGGTGGTGGTAATAGTAGTGGTGGTGGTGGTGGTGGTGGTAATAGTAGTGGGGGTGGTGGTAATAGTAGTGGTGGTGGTGGTAATAGTGGTGGTGGTGGTGGTGGTAATAGTAGTGGCGGTAATAGTAGTGGTGGTGGTGGTGGTAATAGTATGGTGGTGGTGGTAATAGTAGTGGTGGTGGTAATAGTAGTAGTGGTGGTGGTGGTAATAGTAGTGGGGGTGGTGGTAATAGTAGTGGTGGTGGTGGTGATGGTAATAGTAGTGGTGGTGGTGGTGGTAATAGTAGTGGTGGTGGTGGTAATAGTAGTGGTGGTGGTAATAGTAGTGGTGGTGGTGGTAATAATAGTGGTGGTGGTGGTAATAGTAGTGGTGGTAATAGTAGTTGTGGTGGTAGTGGTAATAGTAGTGGTGGTGGTAATAGTAGTGGTGGTGGTGGTCAATAGTGGTGGTGGTAGTAATAGTAGTGGTGGTGGTAATAGTAGTGGGGGTGGTGGTAATAGTAGTGGTGGTGATGATGGTGGTAATAGTAGTGGTGGTGGTGGTGGTGGTAATAGTAGTGGGGGTGGTGGTAATAGTAGTGGTGGTGGTGATGGTAATAGTAGTGGTGGTGGTGGTGGTAATAGTAGTGGTGGTGGTGGTAATAGTAGTGGTGGTGGTGGTGGTGGTGGTAATAGTAGTGGTGGTGGTGGTAATAGTAGTGGTGGTGGTGGTAATAGTAGTGGTGGTAATAGTAGTGGTGGTGTGGTGGTAATAGTAGTGGTGGTGGTGGTAATAGTAGTGGTGGTGGTGGTAATAGTAGTGGTGGTATAGTAGTGGTGGTGGTGGTAATAGTAGTGGTGGTGGTGGTGGTAATAGTAGTGGTGGTGGTGGTGGTGGTAATAGTAGTGGTGGTGGTAATAGTAGTTGTAGTGGTGGTGGTGGTGGTGGTGGTAATAGTAGTGGTGGTGGTGGTAATACGTAGTGGTGGTGGTGGTGGGTAATAGTAGTGGTGGTGTGCTGGTAATAGTAGTGGTGGTGGTAATATAAGTAGTAGTAGTAGTAGTAGTATTAATAATAATAATACTAAGAATAATAATATATAACATATACATGATGCTAATATTAAAAA